>JADBJO010003759.1:349615-462115 GCA_016801955.1 Conus betulinus
GGGGCTTAGTAGGGGGTGTCCTGCGTATGTTAGATCAGAACAGGCGCCACTGAAACACCACCGAAGTGACTCGGCAGCAGTGCAGTGTCTCCTCCAGTGGGGCCTCTTGACGATTTGACATTGACTGCTCCCTGTGGATTGTCAGTGCCGAGGCTGCGGCGGGGCCGACCGGGCTGTAGCTGTGGACAGGGTATCAGAATGAGCGGCGTGGGTGCACTGCCTCTGAGGTAGTGCAGAGGTTGGGACAGCAAACAAAAAAAAAAAAAAAAAAAAAAAAAATGTGCAATTATGAAGTGAATTATTTGGGGAAAAAAAAATGAAGCAACAGATAATTTAATTTTTGACCAGATCATACATTACAGCTGTCTTAGTATTGTGGAATAAAGTATATGGAACGATACTTAGCTCTCTCTGATGGACTAATAAATAATTAAAAAGTTTTAAGACTTTTATACTGGTAGAAATGCTCTTTTAAGTCTTTTATTGCATATTTCTGGAGATTAATTAAACTTTTGTGTGTGAAAATACCATTAATTTGAATTCTGTTGGTCTTTTTTCTTTTTTTCTTTTACTAATTACAAAAAAGTCTGTTGTACATTGTAATCATGCCATTCGGTTGCTTGCATGCAGTGTGTGTGCATGCAAAAAAGTGTGTGTGTGTGTGTGTGTGTGTGTGTGTGTGTGTGTGTGTGTGTGTGTGTGTGTGTAAAATGTTGTCATCAGCATTTCCAGATCTGGATCAGTACATTGCACAAATCAATTTTGTTTATTTTTGCAGCATAAATCGAGGGGAGAATAGTGAGAAAATAAAAGATAGGCAAGTGGGGGCCAGAGGGACAGGATGGGGAGAGGGATTGGGGAGGATGGAAGAGAGGAGAATGCTAGTGTGCTAGGGATCTGCCAACCACTGAAGAAAATAGAGTGGCAGATGGGGCTTCAAGTTGGTTCTAGTCACAGATCATAAGAGGGAAAAAAGAGCATCTATACTGCTCTACTGTTGTTATGCACCATGTAACTAGGGTTGTTACTGATGTCTTGCAGAGCAATGATCTTTGAGATTTCATATTCAGTGAAGGTGATAAGCTGAATCCTTTTAATAGTTTTATGAAACTTGCATGCAGGCAATAGGACTTTGTCTGGTGGTAGTTCTGGGATCTAGCTTAGGACAATCTGGTAGAAGTTAGGGAGTCCTGGCTGCTTCCTGCTGTCTTTCGTTTCGATGGAGTAAGTCTCAGTTTGCAGATCATGTTGTCGACACCGCTTGTTTCTCTGGATTTATAAACCTGTTTGATGAAGCAAGCTGCCAGCAGCTGAATATGCTCCAACCAGCCCTAGTCCTTCAGGTAGGGGTCCTATACCATGCATCCATACTCAAGGGTAGATTGGATGAGAGGGATGCAAGCTAGATGACAGCACTTCTGGGTGCTGTTACAAAAGTTCCTCCTAAGGAAGCTAAGAGTAGCTCTCTCTTTCTTGCTGCTGTTTGTGACACGCGTTAACCAGTTCAAGTCCAGTGACAACTTAAACGTGAAGGCAGGGACTCTGGTTTATGTGCTTCAGGATTTCTCCACATGGACCGATGGAGTAGGTGAACTTGTTTTCCATTGGCATGACATGGATTTTTTTCACTCTCGTACAGCCTCTTTTTTTTTTTTTTTACCTTGGAGAGCTAATGGATGTCTTGGTTGATTCAATACCAAGTTAGACCATTCTTCTTTAGCCTGAGTGCTGATGACATGCATGGTCCTCAGTGGCTGCCATGGTAGGTGACTGGAAGGCCTTCCACAAAGAGTAGATGTCTTCTCCTTCCTTCTTTATTCTTTCCAGTCGATCAGAAAAGGGGTCCAGAGTCCTTGTCAGTCTCCCCACAGCTTGCCATTGAAAAGAATTAGGTCTTTCTAGGCTTCTTCTTGAATCTCTTTGGGCAAGTGTTGAAGTCAGTAACTACTGCCTTATGTTCAGAAGAGCCAGGAATGACTCAGAGAGAACTTGGCTAGGGATGTATTGGACTAGATGAAGAAGACAAGGTCGATGAGATTGTTCTGTTGGGTCAGCTGGCAATGAATCTTGGTCCAGTTGTGACAGGGTCAATGAGATTGGATGGTTATGAATCTTAGTCCAATAGCTGAGGACGTCACATCCAGCAGCTCTCCTGTTGTGCAGCTCGGTCAATGCATTAGGAGTCAATGAATTATCTTCCAGTTGATATCCACTCCAGGCAGCTGAGGTCACCAGCAAGAATCGCTTGCTTTGAAAGTCTTCCTTGGGTGATTTTATTCAGGGCCTTCTCTAATTCATACATGTATATCAACATCATTCCAATGGGGCATGTAAAAGCACTAACTGATTAAGCAGTAGGTCGCCACTCCCCCTGAGGTGAACCCTAAACCAGGTCATATCACACACACACCCCCCATTCTGGCAAGCAGGGGATATCTAGGGACTTGTGAATAAGAGTGACGATTCCATCCCCACGAGAACAGGGATCCTTCTGATAAGCATGCAACAAAATTGTCACGGAAGACCTCATCGCAGTGGAGAATCAGTTCTAAAATCAGAATACAGGTTTCTGGATTCAGGATTGACAACATTAGACTTAGAAAATAGTTAGACTCAGAATCAAAAACTTACTTGGAGAGATGCCCGAGCCGAACAGAGATCAAAGCTTTGAACTTTTCCCCCATCTACAATCAGATCCTGACAACCGTTCACCCCACACAACAGTCGCCCACCATGCCTTGCTGCCGCAACAGCAACAATGAGCTGATGAAGACAGGGCGACCCTGTCAAAATATTCTCCAAGTAAGTTTTTGATTCTGAGTAACTACTTTTCCAAAGTTCTAAAATCGTTATGCATGCGTTTTTCTCATCAGCACTCTTGACAGTAAAGTTCAAAATGTGGAGGTCCTGTTTCCAGGGGAGTTTATAAATTTTATGTTACTGCCACCACAACCTTCCATTGCCGTTAGCAGCTCGGCATGATGAGATTGAGAGGGATCTTGAGGTGGTCAATCTTCCTGGACATCCAAGTTACTTTGGGCTGAACACTTTGTTGATATTTACTGAACATTGTGCGCTCTTCGGTTCTGGAGCTAGTTCTTGGTGAGCAAAACTGAATTGAAATGATTCCAAATCTGCAAGAGGAGAGTAGATGTTGGCTGAGTTGAGAGACAGGCTACAGAAAAAGAAGGAGTTGATGCTGTCAAACTTTTGGCAGTTCCATCTTACACTTGGATGCTTGAGCAAAGCTGAATACCGGACTTATATGGTGTCAAATACTGGAATCATTACATGCAACTCCAGTCTCTGTACATGACACCGTATCTGTCACAGATGCTGTATGGGAAGATTCTGTTGGTTTGGGAACCTGGGTTACTGTGGACATCCCCTTACGGCAGAAATGTAACTGAAAGAAAACAGAAGGCACTAACCTGTTGGTTGTTCAAACTGAGCTTCAGAGCTGTCTTGGTACAACCAGTTATACAGGCAAGCTGGCTAGGTATCGGTAAATTTTCTGGTGTCCTGTAGGAAATGATGTTTTTCAGGAACAAATGATGTCAGCGACAATGAAAATTAAGATTAGATGTGGTAAGTCAGTGTCCAGGCTTTTCTTGACAATGTTATTTCATCGTGCAGGATCTAAATAGTAACTTTTAAAGTAATTTATGATTTTTTTCAGCATAGGCAGGAAATGACAAAATGGTGACATTATGTGCCAGTGGAAGGGGGAAACTTTGAGTATTTGAAGAAATGTTGAAAACACAGACTTTTCAGCAAGCTAAAGTTTGAAAGAGTCCTAAGACTGAAAAAAAAAACTACTCTAATGGAGAAAGAAAGTAGCATGTATGCTTCTTGAAAGAACTAAATTTGAATTTGTGGTCAAGATTGTGAAATGGCTGCATCATCCAGTGGTGCACTCCCTCTGTAAGTGCAGCTATATAAATGCAAGTATGACCAAATTTGTAGAGGGTCAGAGCATTTGAAGGAGCTGGCTTCTTGGCCCAGACTTGCTGGCAGTGTCATTTGTAGTTGTTCACTCTTCATCCTATTAAAGCTAATTACTGTAATCTAGAGAGTATTCACTCAACGAAAGATTGCTTCCAGTATCCTTACCTCTGTTGGGTACCAAACATTGTGTTTGTTTTAATTACAATTTCAAGCTGACGTATACACTTGTAAAGAAAGTTTCCCTGTATAAACACAACTGAAAATGATTGTGCACACACACACACACACACACACACACACACACACACACACACACACACACACACACACACACACACTAAATATATGAAATGTGTATGTAAGTGTGTGTGTGTGTGTGTGTGTGTGTGTGTGTGTGTGTGTGTGTGTGTGTGTGAGTGAGTGTGTGTGTGTGTGTGTGTGTGTGTGTGTGTGTGTGTGTGTGTGTGAGTGTGCATGCGCATGCTTGTACACGCAATCAAACGGTGTATTAAACACTTTTTTAAGCAGGGGATAAGACAAGCATCTTCACCCAGCATCCCCTTCGTCGAGTGGGTGGTCACGAAATACTGATGACGCAGTTAATGAAAAGAAAACATGCAGTTCACTTCGTGTTTCACAGCTTGCTATAGTTTCAAAACGGAGTGACTAAGGGCAGCAAAACTTGCTATAGGATTTAACATTGATAGTGGGAGTTTAACAATAACATGAGCTGTGACCCATTCTGTAACAGATGCAAACCATTGCATTTTTGTTGGGGAAAGAAAAGTATGTAGACAGCATGACTGTTGGGAGCAGATGTATGGATGTTTATATGTTTTCTGTTTTCAGTTTGACCATACTTAAATCATGCCAGCTGTTCATGTTTTTAAGATTAGAAGCATACCACAAAAACAAGATAAGAATATTATCTATTTTCTTACATATTATTCTTCTTTTTCCTTATGTAATCCCTGCCTCCCTTAACCTTCTGTAGGATCACAAGTTAAGATGAACTTTCATTGATTTACCTTTAAAAAAAAAAATCTTCAGAACATATATAGACTTAGTACACTGTGCAATTCAACCACATTTTTTATCACACACGCATTTTGTTTCAGGTTGTTCATGTTTTATAGATGATCTACATCACAGAGTAGTGGTAAGTGATTGCACTGCTTAAGCTTGTTTGGAAGTGGTCTGCTTCACATTCTTTTGCAAAACTTGTTTTGGCAAGGGGGAATTTAAAAACATCTTCAAGATAGGGTGCTGTTGTCCCATGTATCATTTTGCAGCGTATACCTTTGGGGGTGGGTTCTGTGTGACCGGAGTACATGACAGCAGCATCTGTGGCTGAGCACTCTTAAGCTGCAACATCCCTGCCATCCCTCACATTTATTTTCTCAGGAATTGCCTTGGTTTGGAAACCAAGATTCAAGTTTTATAAGTTTTGAATTTGAAAAAAAAAAAAAATAAAATAAAATACCACCACCATAATCCCCAAAAATGCAACAGCAACAACAGAAAAGAATTTTAAGAAAATAAAAGAAAAGAAAATTGAGGAATCCTTCAGGATATGCTTTCAAAAGGGTTCTTGAGGTAGAATTTATACTGCAGAGTAGAGTAAAATTGATGTTCTGAGCATCCCAAGAAATACATGTTTAAATGATATGTGTAACGCAGGCCTAGTGCCCACGAAACCAAGACCCACACCCCTTCCCACTCTTACTCTAACACTAACCCACTAACACAGTTCCATTTCCAACATTTAATGACACTTCATTGTACACAAATCCACAACATTAGAATCACATGAAACAACATACATCAAAACACATATGATAAGGAGGATGGGGATGAGGATGATTATGCTGAGAACCTGATTTAATTAATTATACTTATAGGGACAGGTTGTGAGCAGACTAAACAAAACCAAACGAAAAGGTGTCCAAAAGTCCAAGCACCCGCGCCTAGGAAAGGGTTAACTGCTGGCACTGTGGGGGATGGTAGCATGCAGGCAATGTAGCGCTGCGAGTACAGACAAGAATTCTTGAACTTGGGGCATCAAAGTGGGCATGAAGATGAAGGCCCCAGGGCGCAATCTCCAGGGGGATAACTTGCTTGAAGGAATGGCTGGTGATGATGAAGGGGAAGTGGAGGACTGGGGATGGATGGTTCATACTCAAGAACAGAGTGAAAGGCCTGGAGACAAAGCAAAATTGTCATAAGGGAGGGAAAATGGAACATTTTAGATGACTGAAAATGAAGAACTGTTTTCTCCCACTCTGTTTCTCCATGTAAAAGTTATAACTTGGGGTTAGTATCTTCCTTCCCTCTTGTAGAAGTTAAATGTTAAGAACAATTTTAGAGAGTCCCCTTCTTCAATATAAGGCTTATACAATGTTTTCTTCCACTTCTGTATTAAATCCAGAGTGTTTTCAAAAGATTTTCTTTTACATACACGAGCCCCAAAGAAATGAGAATAATAGAGACCAAAATAAACGCGTTTTCAACCAACCAATAATATCATGATACATTACACTTCATCAAACAATGTGTTTACCGTAAAAGAATATAATGATGAAATAATACGAGTCAGAGTTGTACAAAATGATATCTTCACATTTCTGTGATAAGCATGAAATAAGCCCCAGTTATTCAATACAGAGGGTCACACACACCAACAATGAAAAGAATAAGAGATGAGGCCAACTAGGATTTCCTTTCTCCCCTCCTCTCTCTGTTATCCAGTTGTAACTTAGAGTGAAGTTTTTAGAAATGGAAAGCAAAAATATAATTATATATCTATAACACATAGCAAACAAATACATAGACACACACAACATACTGATAATTCACCAAAACCTGTGAAATGAGCTCTGGGGACTATACAGGCTCTGGAGAACCAGACATCTCGCTGCGCACACAAACTAGCATCACAATGGTGGCTCGGAGGACCCAAACCTTACTGGCGTGGTCACACCTGAAGACCACCTCCAAGGCTCTTGAAAAAAAGAAAAGGAATGTTCCTAGTCAAGGCTAACGGAACTTGAACTTTGCTTGCTCTCAAGGTGAGCCAAGTGATCAGCATGGCTGCACGGGATGTCTGTATACTGATGCCACTTCTAGCTGACACAGAGTAACGCGCGTGAAGCATGCACGCGAGGAATGCGCGCACACATGCACGGGCGCGCACGCACACACACACACACACATGTGTAAACACGCAGAACATAGGCGCTAACCCTAAAACACTTGACAGTTCATGACAATATGATACATTTTTTTTTTTTTTTTTTTTTTACTTCTTCCATGGGCCACTTGAATAGTCCAAGCTGTCTGATACATGATACTTAACAGCTAAAGTCCAAACTTCTCCAGCATGCATTAATTGCTGGTGGATGGTGATTTTGAAATGTTTGCACATTAGGTTACTTCATATGCAGATCAACAATATATATAAATTTATCTGAACAAGAAATTGTCATCTCTGCAGTTGATGTTTCCTCTCTCATTTCCACTTACAATTCATTTAACTCCCCAGAGATGTTTCCCCATGGCGATGTTAAAGACCAAGCCGCAGCATGCTGGGATATCACAGATTTTGCCGTGGTGGTGTTTGAATGTGAAATTCAAGCAAGAGTAGAGTCTGAACTTCATAAGTAAAAACAATTCATGCAGGAAAGAATGGCTTGATGTTGTTATTTCAAAAAGGATCTTCAAATGTGAAGTTATCCACATGTGTCAGTACATGTATAAGAATATCAAAATGGAGGACAGGTCATCAGGTTTTTCATACTCTCAGATTGAATCCTTCCCCAACCAGCACTCGAACAATTGTGCTTGCTCTGCACAACATGGGCTGTTCAGCCTGCTATTAGAGCCACAAGCACTCGTTGACATAAGAGGAATATGATGTCTGCTTGTGTTCTTAATATGCTTGTGGTTGCCTAGTATGCTGTTTATAAACAAGGTTCGGAATATTACAAATGTAAAATCTTTAGTCCCAAAGTACTGGTGAGAACGAGCCATTCACATACAACAATTATATCCAGGTACTTTGGGCAGTAGGCCAAATAAAAAGGCAATACTGAGTGATGATGATGTCTTGAAAGTCGCATTTAAAGTGAAATTAGTGTCTCTGAATATAAAGGCTGAAAGTTAGTACTACAAGTTTATGTGCTTAATTGTTGCATGCACATTTGTATTTTCTTTTGTGTTGTGTGTGTGTGTGTGTGTGTGTGTGTGTGTGTGTGTGTGTGCGTTCATGCACACATGCTTTTGGTGGTAGTGCTTTTACTGTATTAACTGATAATTGTGGTGGTGGTAGTATTACTACTTGTATTTTTATTTTGGGCCTTAGATAGACCAATATTAAAAGGCAATACTGGATGTTCTCTTGAAATTAGGAATGAAAGTGAAAAAAAATAATCAGTGTGTTTAGATATAAAGGTAGAAAGCAAGTACATATTTTTCTGTGAGTTGGTATGTGTGTTCATGTGTATTTGTGTGTGTGTGTGTGTGTGTGTGTGTGTGTGTGTGTGTGTGTGTGTGTGTGTGTGTGTGTGTGTGCGCACTTGTGTGTAGTGTCTTCTTGTTTTTGATGCTATGGCTTTTATTGTTTTGCTCATTGTGGCAAAAGGTGGAGATACCCACCTGTGTTTTGATATTGTGGCTTAGATAGTGCGATCTGTGTGTCAGTCAGTCTTTCTGTGGGTCTGTCTGTCTGCCTTCTTGCTCCTTATACAAATCCAGAGTTGTCATCTCATCTTCCCCAAAGTGGCAGTGTGACTCATAAGCATACTGAGCAGATCAACAGAATATCATTTCAACCAGTGTTGGGGGGGGAGGTGGAAGGATGAGGGGGAGGGAGAACAGAATTGGATTTGGAGGATGTACAGGGTGGGGTGGAATGGGTAAAATATACAAACCTTCATCTCTCTCTCTGTCTTTTATGTCTATGTGTATATGTATCATATACACACACACACACACACACACACACTCACTCACTCACACTCACACCAACACACTCATTTAAGCCCACGCTCCCACATGTGCGTGACGTGCGTACGCTTTTACACACTCTTACTCAGCCCCTCTTCCTTATACTACAACGTCCGTTTGCTCCCCTTCCATTTGAACGATTTGCCTGTATGTGAAATCCTTTTTAGCTTCTTGTTTTAAGATAGTGAATTTTATTCACTTCTTTGTATGCATGTATAAATGTTGTGTGACTCGCCGGTCAGTCAACTCACCACCACTGAGGAAGGCATTAAAGCCGAAAATTTTGGAAATCTTTTTATCTTGTCTGTTGTGGTTTTTAAACTCTCTCTCTCTCTCTCTCTCTCTATATATATATATAAAATCCCTGTGTAAGAAAAATTCCATCTTAGTAAAAGGGGGGGGGGGGGGGGGGGGGGAGGCGGAAGAGGGGCAAATGACCTTGGTCCACCATATGCTGTTTTTTGTGTTGATTTCTTTCTCACATCAAAGATTGTGCTGGACACCTCACTGCCATAAGAATGAAACTGACAAAGGACATGACTAGAAAAAAAAAAAAAGAAAAGAAAGCAGCAGACATGAGAAGTAATGTGAGTGGAACAGGTCTAGTGTGAAGAATTTTTACGGACCAATGTGAAGAATCTTAGTGACCATTTCATCTGTGAAATTTTTTTAAGTTCATATTGTACTACATGCATGGTACTGGTCCTGATATAAATCAGTTCACAGTCTCAGAAAAGATCATCCGTGAATTTGCAGTTCATGCAAAATGTAATGAAAGTGGTAACTTCAAAGCATCGGTGAAGTGTAAAGTTCTCAAAGGCTCCAAATTAAACTTAAAAAAAAAAATTAAGACATGTACTCCAATGAAATTTATTATTTATCACTATTAGGTTCAGACCAATCATTTTTAATTTACAGCATTGTAACCTGCCCTTGAACATGCAAGTAGTAAATTCATGAAGACCTATATTAAATCAGTTTAAAGGGCATCCTGAAGTTCTATCTTGAAATGAATCCTTTATTCTTACCAGTTTCCACCTTTCTTGACCAGTTATCTTTCATGCCATGCTCTTGGTGTTTTCCCATTCTTACTGTTTTATCAATCATGAACATTTCCTGGGGTCAGATTCTGTAGATTTTTTTACACAAAAAATAAGATATATTTGTAGATTATTTTCATCAATGTTTTATATAGTATGACACTGTCATGCATATTTTTATTTTGTGACCAGTAAAATGTAATTTCATTTTTAAAAACAAATTAGCACAAAGGGGTCTGAAGAAAAAAAAAAAGTCTTGGTGATCTCTGGCCTGTGAGAACAACCACCCTGTAGCTTTGAAGATGGATTCAAAACCGGCAAACGAAGTTGAGACAGAGACAGCACTGTTCAACCCTTGGCTTCGGTTTCCTTGAACGAACGAATTCACCCATTGCTTCTTCTTCTTCCTAAAATACTGGTTCCCTCAAAAAAAAAACAAAAAAAAAAAAAAAAAAAAAAAAAAAAAAAAAAAACGAGTAGGTCACCCAGGGCGCATGTTAAAAGTAAAATAAAATGAAATAAAATAAAAAAAAGTGCGACTCAGCCTGTTGCCCCCGCAGCGAAATTTGGCAACAAGGAGTCGCATACGATATTCAAAAAGCTAAAAGCAATGGCCAGATTCAGGCCCAGGTAACAATAAAATATCTTGGCAGGTTAAAATACAAAAATCAGTCAATATGCAGATCTCAAGACTGTCGTATCAATTTGATTCTTGAATGAGACTGCATTTGTGGTAATCTCAATGGCACCCGGCATAGAGTTATACAGCCGTACAGAACTAGGATTTCTCTATGTTGTAGTAGTGGTAGGGACGTAATTTATACATAGGCCGTTAAGCCTTTAAATGTCCCCTCTCGTTAATTATACTTAAAACAGGGTTGGAATGCATGCTAAATAAATTTTCCTGCTTATTCATCAAAGCTTCTAAGCTAGGCCTAGGCCTAGTCTCCTTTATTTGTCAAAATTAATGTGTCAGTGTCCGTCAGGCTACAAATTTGTCCGACTTCTGTAAAAACTTCCTTGCGATTGGTAGGAAGAGCTGACAACATTCACGTGTCAAAAAAGGCGCGCAGAATTCGCACATCGTCAAGTGCCGAAATGGTAGATTCCTGAAGGGTTTGTATTTTCCGGAAAGCTGGGGTGATAATGCTGGACACCTAAAACAGTAAGAGACAATGTTCATTTAATGTTTCACATTTGCTGGCTTAATCTTGATTTTAAATGTAAGTGCTTTTCATACACTTTTCGCTTCGTTCAATCATTGATGAATTTGATCAGAGGAGATATGGAGAGTAATGGTGATTATTTTGCTGTAAAACTTGGCGGATCGCAGCCGCTCTCTGACCCGAGATCGTGGTGGCACGTCGTGTATTACTCCAGTTAAGACTATATAAAACAAAGCTCAAGTATTTCATTTTCATAGAATGAATATGTTGACCTGTTAGCAATCAAAGAATTAATGTAAGTAGTGCCTCATTCATTTAGTGCCCTGTTTTAGAAGTACGGTTTGAAACTGGGAATAGTCAATGGTTTATTCTCAGTTCAAGCCTGAGCCGGGGACAACAAAAGAAACTGAATTAGGACGATAATCATAAGTAGTAGACTATTCTAGAGAGGTGACACCTGCGCCACCAAAGGTGCCAGAGATAGTGTTTTGACCTGACAAACATCCATTGTGTGTGCGCACGCGCTTTGTGTGCGTACATGCGTCGGAGTGTTTGCCACACTCGGTGTAACTCGGACAGTAACAGTAAACACTGTACCATCCATTTGCCCCCAATGTAAACAATAAAACAAAAAGCATTTTGAATATTTAAAGTCTGATTGTTTGGACTAAAGGAATTTTTTTCATTCTGACACCTGTAGTAGGCTGTGAACCCAGACCAAATTGACGAGACCTGTCCAGTATATTTTGTGTTAGGGCTAAGAACCTACCAAAATTCAAAGATCCATATTCCATAGCAGGCTGAAATAGTATTATTACATGCCAAATTGAATAGTTTCCGGTGTGATTGTGATAGTCTAACATATGGGGAATGTACACACAGTTGAAACTTGAAAGTTGATTGATCAAGAGGCTGTCAAATTGCCAAGTAATCCTAACTCAAGGATGATAGCCTATCATGTTTAAGTGTCAATCCATGGTAAAAAAAAAAAGAAGTAAATAGTGGGTATAGTTAACTGTAAAAGATTTTTTATTATCAAGGTGATGGTGGTGTTCTGAACTGATTTCTTATCAGTCATGTTGAAGCCAGTTTAGGTTAACTTCAAATGCATTCTCAATAAACGAATGAAAATAGAAAAGGACCCAAAGCTGTGAAGATTTATGTTGAAAAAAAAAAGAAACTACTCAATCGAAACATACTGAACAATATTGAATACTGGTACTCAGCAAGAATCCCATTTATAAGCAACATCCATTCATGTAGAGAACCTGAAATGTAATATTCCATCCATCAGTAGCTGAAATGTGTAGTCAGTCAGCCTGATTTTGCAGGGTTTCAGTTGTGGGACAGCTAGTCATTCTCAACAGAAACAACAAAGGCTGTTCTTTTATTTACACACACACACACACACACACACACACACACACACACACACACACACACACACACATGTACACACACACTTGGAAAAATGTGTAGACTTATCTCTTGTTTATTCACCTAGTATTAAGTTTGTCATCAAAAGGAAACAATTTCATAAAGGAATATAAACAAAACAGTCCATAATGAAACACGCACACACACATATATAAACACACACATACACACACATGTGTGCACACACGCACACGCACGCACCTATGCACGCATGCATGCACAAGTGTGCGCTTGCACACACACACACACACACACACACACACACACACACACACACACACACACACACACGCATGCATGCACACACACGCACACACACACACACACACACACACACACACACACACACACACACACACACACACACACACTTTAATGCTAGAACACTGTGCTGACCCTCTACTTTTGTTGGTCTGTAAATCTAGGATTTGCCTGTGCAAACGGGCACTCCGATTAATGGCGATTGATGTTGCTCCATGGACTGTCCTGATTGCGGACATCTTTTTTATTTTTAAGCATGCACTTATTGGGATATGTAGTTTGACCAGTAGTTGTGAATCTGAACTCTGTATTAACCTTGAAAGTAGAGACTGCAGAGTGACATTGAGTGACTGCGTTTCACCAGATATAAACTGATTTAAATAAAAAGAAAAATACCAGCCATTGAATGATTAAAAAAAAAACAACAGTGACAACCGCAAACAAATACACACACTGTTTATTAACATAATCATTCATTTTTATGCACATCCTGATGACTGTCCGTTTCTGTGTTGTTGCACGTCTTTGTTTTCTTGCATGGATCATGGATCATGACTACCATTTGGTTAACAAGGCTTTATTGGACATGTATTAGTAATGTATTAAACTTTTGGTAGAGTAACTTAAAATCAAGTGAGCTTATTGAACATGATCAAAACTAACAAAAATAGTTTATTATGTGAATGATCAGTGTATAAATTAATAAAGGCACTAGTTCAATGAAGGTATTGTCCGGAATTAGTAACGTGTGGTACATCACACAGAATGCAGAGTTTCACCATTTTAAAGACAGCTGCGCATTTTCCCCAGCAGACTCCCATATATGCATGTTGTTGCACATGCTAGTTTTTCACCAGTTCTCTCTGGCTGCTGTTCCCAAGCTCCAAGTCCAAGTTAGCAGGTCGAGCCATGCTGAGCTGCAGGTGTATGGACAGTGTATTGATGTACAAAAGTACATAGGAACAAACTAATTATGATCAAGAGAGCTGAAGCAAGCCATGGTTGTTGTGAGAATGCCTGAGAGGAGTTGAAGCAATGTATTCTGTTGTCATGGTAAAAGGGTAAGGGAAGAGAGAGAGGAAGGGATGACAAGTAGGCAAGCAGATCGATGGTGGGATTGAGGAGAATGACAGTACCAGCTGTTGCCATGTTTCTGTTTGTGTTGGGACCCATTATTCGGGACTCTGTACTGGGGGGAAGACGGATAGAGGGGATGGGGTTAGTGTTAAATGATGTGCTATTCTATTAGTATTACCTAAAAGTTTTAACTTAAGACAAAATTTTGCAGCTTTTTTCATGGACTTCAGTTTCAAAAGGGTTGAACATGCATTTTCTTTCAGTGTTTTTATATCATTTGCATGCTTTTCTCAGAAACGAGTGAAACTGCTTTGTGTGCTGTAATAGAAGCTGTGCTTTGTTCCAGTCTTCCAGCTTCGCTGCAGATTTCTTCTTTGCTGGTACTAATGTGTTGTTTGTGTGGCTTAGCCAGTGTAAGGTTCAGCTTGTGAAACCCGGGGTTTCATGATGTTGACATCATTGTCAGTTGTGAGTGAGAGAAGTACATCTACATGTGGCTACAAGGAATTGCAATTTGCACAATTACATAATCAGAAAAGAAGAAAAGGGAAATGTAGCTCTTGTAAGGGATTTACTTGACATGGAAATCCAATGAGAGTCACGTGGCAATGGAAACTACTTCTGTGTACATCTTCTCACATCTTTTAGGAGCACAGATTCTTGAAAGGACATGCGCATCAAGGCAATGGATGAATTAATGTACAGGTGTTTCAGTGGCAGTTTTCCTTCAGGAAGTTTTCTTTAGCCGGCTATTTTGCTGTTCAGTGGGTAGATGGAGATAACATAAGCTGCTGAGCAAATTTGTCTTATTCGTTGTTCGATATGATAAAGTTTATGAGCTAACTGTAGAAAACAGACACAAAATAGAACTCTGTGTGTACTTTCAAGTGTGCATGCATAAATGTATTGCATCTCTATGACTTTGTAACAATAATTGTGTATGTTTGTGCATTATATGTGTGTCACACTGTGTGAACGAATAATATCTGTAAAGATTAGGTGTAAAAATTTGGCAACAAACAGCAAAAAAGAGTCGACAAGAGTGAGTTTGATAACATTTGAAGAGAGAGAGAGAGAGAGTGTGTACAATGGCAAGACTCATGTTAAGTTAACATTGTTTCATGTGAGGGAAAACTTAGGTTTATAGTTTTATGGGACTGCTTTGACCAAGTGAAGTGCTGCAGATTTTGAAATGTTGTTGTGATATTTGTTTTCAATAACGGACCATATAATTATAAATTAACTGAAAAAGTTTTGAATTGTGGGTATCAAAAGATTTTTGTGCCAGCCTCATGTCAAGAGTGCTGCTCACATAGGTCTGCAGTAAAGTGCATGAACTGTGGGCGCCACCTTGGGTCAGTTGATTTTTCCATGCATGAATGCTGAGCAGGTTTGACTGAATTACTTATTGACTAAATTAGTAAGGAAGCCATGCGTCAGCTGCGTATGCCAGTTAGTGAGAGGGGCATTCACAGGGCATAGTACACCAGCCAGCTGGCACTTGTGCAGTATGTTAGCAGCATCACCAGCCCCTGTTGATCCAGCCAACATCCTTTCCTGTATCGATCGAGAATAAGAGAAGTCCACTCCACTTGGCCCTGCACTGTGGCACAGTATTTGTCGGTGGAGGTTCTTATTATGTTTTATAAAGTGTATGTTAAGTTCAGTGAAGGAGACTGTTGAAGTAGGGCACCAGCTTGCGCATATCCAAACGTTTACACACACACACGCACACACACACACGCTCGCATACCCACACACACCCACACGCATACAAAGAGGGGGAGAGAGAGAGAGAGATTGTGAAGATGAGCTGTTTATACAGCTTTTGTGTGATCAGTGCATCATTTGCATGATATGTTTTTGCTGTTTATTTACTACTGGCTTTTAGTGGCTCTCACAGTCTAGGTACTGGGGGGGGGGGGGGGGGGGGCACCAGTCTTTGGGAGTTAAAGAAGTGATGATCCTGCAGCTGCTGTGTTGTGGATGGAGGGAAACAGGAACGCAGGAGTGGGAAAGCAACGAGGGGGATATCGTTTAAGTTACTTGATTGGAGAATACCTATCCTGGTGATGGGATCCAGGCTGTGTTCGTTCAGTATCGTACTCGCCTGTATGGAGCACAGGCAAAATTTAGATTTCTTAGTATGTGGGAGAGAATTTTGTATTCAGTATATACTGCAAAAGAAAAGATCACCCCCCCCCCCCCCCAACCCCCCCACCCCCACCCACCCCACCCCCCCCCCCCCCCACCCCCATCCCCCCACCCGGAAAAAGTCTGATTTGATTGGTATGAGCAGATTAGTATGATTTCACTATATTTTGTAAAGATGTTTGTCAATATACATTGGCAGATAAAAGATTTCACAAGTTTAGGTACATGTGTTAGGATAGACATTGGGGATGACATTAACAAAATTGCTGTTGCTGATCTTATATGATCTGCATGCGTGCATGCGTGCGTTGTGTGTGTGTGTGTGTGTGTGGGGGGGGGGGGGGGGGGGGGGTAAAGTTCAATGTATAGTGTACAGTTTACCTTCAATTGCTCATGCTGTACTCAGCAGTTTGTAAGACCCAGTGTCACATTGCCTGTTATGAATCATATTCCTACTGTCTGTTATTCTGTGTGAGAAATTTTCTCTTTTGTGTGCATGTGTGTGTGTGACCTGTTCATGAGAACCTCCCCTTTTAATTTTTTTTTTTTTTAATGTGATTTTTTTCCCTTACATGTAGACAGTTGGTAGAAGGCCATGTCTTGTCGGCTGGGCTTTAATTGTAATGATGATAATAATTATAAGACTATACCTGCAGCCAAGTGGCCTTTTTGTCTACATGAGCCATAAACTAAATGACTTTATCTGGTTTGCTTCTGGTATGCTATTGCTTGTATTTGTGGTAAATGGTTTGTATGTTGTTCTTCCGTTTAACGTCTTCCCACATAAAGTGATTCCAGACGGTTTGTAGTGATAGAGTGTATGATGAAAGTAGTATTAGTGCGTGCAATCATATGTGAGTGTGTGTGTGTGTGTGTGTGTGTGTGTGTGTGTGTGTGTGTGTGTGTGTGTGTGTGTTAACAGGTAAGTTTATGATATGATTTTTAGAGTGCTACAGTTTTTAAAGAAAAACAGTAATTTCACCATGTCCAATGTAACTAGTTTTCAGTTCTTCAATAGTGTCTTTGCACTAGAGGTGTATCTGACGAAGTTGGAAGCAGTCCTTTGGTGTCTTCATCACAGCACATTTCCGGTGTTCACGTCATATTTTTTTCCCGTTTTGAACACTTCATTTAAGCTTACAGTTGAGAAGTTAAAGAGTGTATATAGTACAATCTTATGTTGTATCTTATTTGTAAGCGGCGTCATATCAATAATTGAATTTAATTAAGATGAGCATGTGTTTGCTCAAATATGTCGGTAAAAAAAAAAAAAAAAAAAAAAAAAAAAAAAAAAAAAAAAAAAAAAAAAATCTGATAAAAGTTAAGTTATAATTCAAAGGA
Source organism: Conus betulinus (assembly GCA_016801955.1). Classification (NCBI taxonomy): domain Eukaryota; kingdom Metazoa; phylum Mollusca; class Gastropoda; order Neogastropoda; family Conidae; genus Conus; species Conus betulinus. Next base: position 367,044 of record JADBJO010003759.1, read on the forward strand.
ATATTCCAACTGGGCTTTGTAATAAATATTTACAAACTGAACACATGAAAAAATAGTTATTCAACATGTAAGGCAAGTTCAGTGAAGTCGATCCATCAGATAAAATTTCAGCACTTCCCTTTGCACTATTTTTTTTGTTCTTGCACAGTCCAGTAACAGATGACTTACACTGAGAGGTTCCCCACACATACATGAGACATTTTTGCAATATTTAGTTCGAGGTGAATTTAATCGCATGCGATGAATTAAGCTTTCTACGTCTCTGGAAATTGGAGTTTGGATTTTTCTAAATTGTGTTTTCCGGTTAATATCAGGGCTTGGTTTAACACACTTTTTATAATATAGACAATCTGTGGTTTTCAATAAATATTTAAATCTGTCGTTCGATGCTTTATTTATCAGTGCATAACATTCTGACAAATCCAAATCTATATTGCATGAAGTTGTGCCTTCAATATTGCGAGCTGCTCTTCGAGCAGCTTGGTCAACTCTCTCATTGGATGAAATGCCGCAGTGAGAGGGCACCCAGCAAAAAGTAATATTGACTCTCTTCATTGATAGAAGGTGCGTTACGTAATTTATTTCCGTATTATCTCATTACGAATCTTTTAATTTGGAGCTTGTAAAGCAGAAAGCGCTGATCTAGAATCACTACAAAGCAGAAGTTGACAATTTTTAGTGGAAGAATTTTGAATATACTTTAGAGACATTAGAATGGCTACTAGCTCTGTGGTAAAAAATCGACAAGTTTTTCCCAAGATGATACAATTTCTCCACTTTTAAGGTTGGTATGATAAAAGCTGCGCCAGTGTTACGGTCATCTAGTACTGAAACCATCCGTAAAAACTTTCAAGTGATCTTTATACACCTTTTCCAAATGGCAATTTACATCGCTTTTAAGAAGGTTTGGAGAATCGTTTTTTCTTAATGCAGTGTAATTTGTATCAAATTTAGATTTGATTTGTTCCCATTTGGGAATGGGTGCATATAGGGGGCTCGAGGCGATTTTAGTTTGATTTATATATTTGATTCTTTCAATAGAGTAGTAGTATATGTCTGAATGGATAAAGTTGATTTTATGCTTCTAGCTCTTTTTGCAAAATCTGTTTCTGAGTTTAAGGATACTTCTTTAGCACAAAAAGAGTTTTGTGAAGAGTTCTTTAAAACAAATTTAGATGCAGACGCTTTTCGAAACTCATTGAGGGGCAAAACTCCGATTTCATGGTATGCTCCCATGTACATGTATGTATTTCAACTCCAGTGCCAGTTTATACGATTTGCAGTCTATACTTTGTAATTATTGAGTAAGTGTTGTGGGGCGCTAAAGAATACCTCTTGGGCATAAATTAATCTAGACCGCACAAGCGCAGAAGACAGTGATGTAAGGTATCTTTGTCTTGTCCCCACTTTTGTTTGCTTATGATTTTTAAAAAAGTTAAAACTTTTCCTCGCTTTATTCAAAATGTATTCAATATGTAGATTCCATGAAAGCTTTGAAGTTAGATAAACGCCTAGAAATTTCACAGAACTAGCGTATTGTAGTACTGACCCGTTCAGAGTAAATTGAGGAAGTTTCTCAGGGTCATATCCAGAGTTAAAAAGCATTAAATTCGTTTTTTCTGCTGAAAGTGAAAGTCCGTTTTCATGTAAAAAGTCATTGATTTTGTTTAGTTCATGTTGATACTTTATTTTTATGTAATTGACACTGACAAATCTTTAAAGGAGTCTTTCTTTTCATAGTGACCTTCATCCACAAACATAAGTCATCGGCGCGAATTGTGCTAATATTACATCTTTTGATAATCCTTTTGTTATATCAGCAGTTAAAATGTTGAATAAAATCGGAGATAGTACTGATCCCTGTGGAAGTCCCATTTCTAATGATCTAGTGCTAGAATATGTATGCTCTATTCTTGTTTGAATCAATCTATTTTACAAAAAACTTTGATATAGTTATACATTGTTCCACTTATACCAATGGTTTTGAGTTTATACATGAGCCGTTTGTGCCATACTTGTTCATATGCTTTTTTTATATCAAAGAAAGTTGTGAGGATGTTTTTTTTCCGTCTCGCAAACTGTTGTTTAACTTGAGTCGTTAGTTTAACTAAGTGTTCTACTGATGATCTTCCTTTTTGAAAACCAGCTTGGTTAATTGGGATTACTTGGTGTTTGTTACAAAAATGTATTAACCTGTTTAGAACATTTTTTTTCCATCAGTTTGCACATATGAGACGTTAGGGCGATTGGTCGGTAGCTGTTTATATCAGATCGAGGTTTTCCCTGTTTGTGAATGGGAACAATATATAGAATGTTTCCATACAGAAGGCAGATTTCCTCATTCCAACATTTTTTAATAAATAGGGTTATGAAATGTTTTACATTCGGAGGGATATGATGTAACATTTCATTTGAAATGCCATCTAAGCCTACTGATGTCTTTTTATTTCCTAGATTACTGAGACATTCTTCCACTTCTTGTAATGTTATGGGAACATTCAGGTAATGGTCTATCACAGGGTCAGGGTCGTTGTAAATGGCTTTTCGTTTCTCTCGCTCTCTGTGTTTTTTTTCTGCTGTTAGGCTGTCTGTGCTACTATTTTTTGAAAATATGTTGGCGAATGCTTCAGCTTTGTCTGAGTTGGAGGGGAAATCAGAGTTAGGGAGCTTGATCGGACATGCTGGTAGAGATACTCCGTTTTTCATATATCTTAGATTTGCCCACACCTTTTGATAATCTTTGAAACTATTTATTTCATTTTTACAAAAGTTTGACCAGTATTGCCGTTTAGCTTGTGCCGTCACTTTGTTAAAATGGTTTTTGGCCTTTTTTTTCTCAAGCAGTTTTGAGTTACGTTCTTCTCCTTTACTTCGTAAATACGCTCTTAGTTTTACGTTTTTCTCCTTTTTAGCTTGTTCGCAATTTTCGTTCCACCAGACATTACCTGTGTGTTTATTTAAGTTTGGCTTGATTAGTTTTATTCTGGGTATTGACTGATTTGCAGCAGATAGCATGGCTTTTTGAAATTTACAGTACAATTCATCGACAGTTAGGTAGTTGAATTCATTCATGTCGACGTTAAACGATTTAAGTAAGCTCGTGAAGCTGTCCAGTTAGCTAATTTATAGTTGTATTTTGGTACTTTTTCTTGCGACATGTCTTTTGGTTCAGGCCTTATAGATTTAAAGGTGGTAATAATGGGGATATGATCACTGTTCAGAGTGTCATTTAAGGTCTGACAGTCACATACAGGTGCTAGATCTGGAGATGTTAAGGTTAAATCTATTGCACTGGGCTTGTGATTGGGATTATCGGGAACACGTGTTACTCTCCCGTCATTTAAAAGATATAATGGCGAGTCAACAATGTTCTCAACGAAACGACTGCTAGTAATTAATTGACAATCTTTCTCCCAGAATGGCGAGTGAGCATTAAAATCACCAGTTATTATGAACTTGCTATTCTGATCTGATTTTAGGAGTAGCGATCGAAGCCATTCGGTATTTGTCTCATTAGGCCCTCGAGGTAAGTATATATCACACTACAGTGAATGTGATGTCAGTGTTTATTCGGACCCTGACTGCACAGGAATAGGCATCTAGTAAGTCTGGTGGAACAGGACTAGTACATGGGTAATACTTCTCTCCTTCTTTTATGTAAATTGCAACGTTAGTTTTATCTTCTGTGGCTCCTTGCTGGGTAATGGGTGGAAAATAGTAGCCACTGAGTTTAGGTAACCTATTCCTCCTCACATTGAGAGACTGCAGAGCCAATACATTATATTTTTCTTCGGCAAGGTGTTGAGTTAGCTGATCAAGACTAGTTGAGATGGATCGACAGTTCCACTGGAAAACCTTAAAAGAAACGTTACTTAACAATAACATGGAAATTTAACTTTCTTTAAACCAACTAAAATAAAAATCTCAAGATCTAGATCTAAATCTAATTGCTATGTTAATAGTGTCAAAACGTATACTTTGTTTGTTACACAAGTGGTGGTATTACAGTCAGGATAAAGTGGGTGCTGAAGATTTATAAGTTTATAATTGAAATTTCCTCAAAAACTGCACTAGAGGTCTCAAAGTTGTTGATTTAGAACCACTCTGGGCAAAGGACATCAAACATGTTCCACCAGGGACCTCTGGTTCCAGGGAAGGGCTGGTGACCCTCTGAAGTCTTGATAGTTTCTGGGATGCTTCTACTTCCACAGTCTGGCAGTCTTCTTTGGTTTCTCCCAGAAAAGCTCCCTGACGTGCCGTCCAACGTTTGCTGCAAGGACACTTGATCCCCTAGGTGTTGGGTGGATGCCGTCTCTGTGTGTCTGGTTGGTAGGATGCAGGTTGGAGTGTGAGACGAATGATACGTTTTTGATATTGAACAGCTCTGTTGTTGTCAAGGCATTAAAAAGCTCTCGTTTCGTGTTGAGTTCGAAATCTTTGACCGGTGCGAGTTTGCTGACAATTACCTTAACTTCAGGGTGAGTGGTGGCGAAGTCCCCGACACATTCTGTGAACATTTTGCTGACAAGTTTGGGATCCTTCCTCTGAATGTCATTTAGTCCGCAATGGATGACCACTGCGTCAGCTGGCTTTTCGTCAGAGGATGGAAGTTTCTGAAGCATCAGAGGAAGGTCTTCAGTCCTATAAGCTTTGCAAACCTTTGTTTCAAAGCCATACGAGCGGCCCAGTCTTCTCCCATTCACCCCTTTCATTACTGAGTCGTGGAGCATGGCAACTACAGGTAAATCTTGTTTTTCTTCTTTCTGTTTTGATCTAGGCCTAATAGAATTCTGTTTTTTCTTTTTTCCTGATCGTTTACGTCATGTGAATCGTTGACGTCATTACTCTGAAGTTCTTTTCCAATCTCTTTTGCTTTAGATTTTTCTTCTCTTTTGTTCTTTCTTCTGCTTTCTTTTGTCGTCCGGGATGTTGTGGGGCAGTAGAGATCGATTTTGCGACGTCAGCGTACGTGGGACAGGTAGGATTATCTGTTTGAGTCTGATCGTCCGAAACTGTTGTTGTCATGACAACTCTAGATGCAGTCAAATTTCAATCATCTTCTTTTGTTCGTGTATTGTGTTTTCCAGGCTTGACACACGATTACATAGGCCGATTATCATGTTTTTCATTTCATCGATCACACTCACTACACTCACTGTGTCTGATGTAGAGCTGTGTCGATTTTCCCTGGCATCTCCCTTGTCCTCCTCACGTACGCGCTGGGCAGCTTTGCGCGCTGATCGCATCAGCTTCTTCTTCATGGCGCTTTCCATGTTGTCAACACTCGTGGCGTGGTTTTCATGTTTCTTTCATGGGTGTTGTAGCTGAACGGCTGCCCATGCTTCTGGATCTAGTCAGCCTGATCATATTAATGCAGTTTTGAGGAAATATCAGCAGACCCTTGATCTCAGTGTCTAACTGTGTCCGCCATCTTGTCGTCATGGTTTGTATGTGTGTGCGTGCGTGTGTGTGTTTGTGTGTGTGTGTGTGTGTGTGTGTGTGTGTGTGTGTGTGTGTGTGTGACATACTGGTGAGAGCCAGATGGCAGTTATTGACATGGTATTGGTAATTTCTCAAGTTAATTAGGTGTGTTTTTGGTGTGTGTGTGTGTGTGTGTGTGTGTGTGTATGTAGTTAATTGCTCTGTGCTTTAACTAGTTTTGTTTAGGCTTGGTATTTTGACAGATATGGGAATTCTGGAGTGTGTGTGTGTGTGCGTGTGTGTGGTGATGGGTGGAGATGGTAGGTGTGGTCCTTGAGAGGACGGACTCAGAGTGTGTTCTCCATTAGAATTATAGAGTAGTTTGCATATTGAAATATACTGCCACTCTCTCTCTTACTAGTGGTCGAAGGAGCAACTTTGCAGTTGTAGTAATCGAAGGAAAATTTTTTATTTTACTTGAAGTGGTACTCTCCCTCTCTCGCCCACCCCCTGACCCCCTCCACAGTTACATCAAACTTCTCTGTAACAGTTACATCATTTTTCCTTGTAACAATGTCTTCATCAGTGTGTCTTAAGGCATTCCTCACAATAAAGAAGGCCAGGCAGAGTGAAGGGAGTAAGAGGACAAGCCTGCTGAGGGGATGAAGGTGGGCATTGTAAAATGGCGTAAACTGTATACCTTAAGTGCTGTTTGTGTGTGTGTGTATGTGTGTGTGTGTATGTATGTGTGTGTGAGAGAGAGAGAGAGAGAGAGAGGGAGGGAGGGAGTGTGTATCTCGTGTGTGGATAGTGACTGTTGTCAATTGTCATGTGTGTGTGTGTGTGTGTGTGTGTGTGTGTGTGTGTGTGTGTGAGTGTGTTTACTGTTGTGCCCATCCCTTTTCCTGGTACCCATCTCTACACCCCTTTTCCCTAAAGTGAATAGTGCACAGCTTTATTTTTCTGTCCCGTGCGAGACACTTAGTGAAAGGGTGGAAAAAACAAGGCTTACACATTTCTGATCCAGATGATATTTTTGTTGTTGTAGTCCAAGCAGAGGCATGTATCAAACTTGTGTACTAGTAACTAGGGAAAATGAAATTCTTAGAAAGTGATGACGTCATTTTTGCACAATTGTGTATGTGTTGTCATTGAATATCACCTGACCACTTGTGTACAAGCTTTCATGCCGTATCTACATCTACAGGAAAATAAAAACCTAGTCGAGTTTGGTATTAAAAGAATTGTCAGGAATTCACCTATTCAGTCATCTCAAGAGCACAGATATATTACATTTTTCATGACAACCACTAATTATCAAACTAATAGCCCACTTGTAATGGCCGCTCAGCAATGCCGAACACATTGTTGCCAAACACATTGTTGCCAGACGACCGGCTTTACACAGATGACATTCACTGAGTACAGTGCAGTTAGCTGGCTGGTGGGGAGCAGCCTGCAGAAAACACCCCTTTCCCTGACCTGCATTCATGGCTTGGCCTCTGCAGCTGCGGGCGAGCTGTAAACTCCCCTGCCTGTCAAAACCAAGTAGCTTGCTCTGAACAGCCTGAGTGGGTTTACTCCTACCCTGCTCGTTTGGGCTGCTCCATAAACTGCTGGTTTAGTAAAGTCTTTGAAAGGCCTTAAAGGTTCTTTAATTTTGAGAAGCTGGACGAAGGAAGATTTGGACGTTGTTGCTTTTGAATACGGTCAATACTGAATACCTCTGGGACTTGAAACTGCTTTGAAATGAAAATTTCAATGGAGCAATTGTATTTCTGTGCAAAAATCACAAATTGCACAGAGTTGATAATACATGTTGAAAAAAAAAGTTGAGTTTTTATTTGCATCTGCCAGACGTATCCACTACCCCGCTGTCTGCTACTAACTGGGTTCTGCTGTTGTGATTGTCCACAGAAAGGTATATATTTTCAGTTTTACTGTCCTTGAATTTTATATTGAAAGCTTGTTAATAAACCTTTCAATTTTCTGTTTGGAAGTCCTGTATGAACCGTGACTCTGATGCCCCAGGATCATCCTGTGTCAGCCCCTGCCCCTGCAAAGATTCTGTTATTCAGTTAGTTTTGGAGATGTGACTTGATTGTGTATGACACTATGATTGATACTGAAAATAAAATGTTCAGAGAACTGGACTTCTCATTTGTGAGTAGTCAGAGGAAAATGTTGACCCAGATTTAAAATATTCTTTTTTTTTTAATTATTATTATTATTAGTTAGATCAACAGATGTGCACACCTGCCAGTGCCAGAACCCTTATTGTGGATCTCTGTATGCATGCAGAAGATCATTTGAATATGCAAGTTAAAGACCCCACAATCCTTCTTAGCACTGGTATGTTAATGATAAAAACAATGATAGCAATTTTGATATGAATGATAACTATAGATATCCCTATGGTGTTATCCGACTCTGCAAAAGGCGGATAAAGAAACATGAACAGAAAAGGGCCATTATTGCTGTTAGTATTTACAGTGTCATTGTTAGGTTATTCCCCAGAGGTGTTTCACCCGTGTCTATTTTCATATCAAGTCTTAGCATGGAAGGATTTCACACTGTTTACTCAAATTACTGGGCCAGCAGTTGAGTAGAAGATTCAGGCAAGGTGATGCTGATTTCACAAAGACCATTAAACAAATAGACTAACAAAAAGAGAGTTGGAAGAAGGAACACATGCACACACACTCACACACACACACGCACACATGCATACACACACACAAACACAGGTGTAACTGATGGTTTTGTTTCGAAGGGCTGTTTGATATGTGAAATTGTCAACATATGTCAGTGCTTACATGTATGAGGCAGCAAAGAAGAAAAATCAGTCAGATTTTTGGTATTTATAGCTTTACACTCTTACAAAACTTACGGCAGTTTCAACTTTCTGAAAACAAATCAAGCTTGTTCTGTTAATGTGGTCAAATACAAGATAACATACTAACACAGAGGCAATTATGCACAGTACTGTTGTTTACAAGCCTTCTTCTCCCCTAATATCTCTTTGACAGGCAAATTGCTGCTGAAAATTCTGGTAATGTTTATAGAGGAGAGGTTCTCTAATCAAAGGGCATGGACGCACATGTGGGCCCCCTACGCTAACAGCAGCACTGTATGCTCACAGCAGTCTCAAATAGAGCATTTTGTGTTTATTTTCAGCACCTTCATCGATTAATCACAAACATGTGTATTGTATTTAATGCACTGGTATGGAATCCAGCACAAAGAAGGGATATCTATATATAAAAAAAGAAGTTTGCATGATTTCCGTAATGAAGCACAGTAATGCACCCTCCCTGACCAGATGAATTGATGCATACCTTAGTATGGTCTGCTTATGGGTGTTCAGTGAGAGCTGGGTGAGTGCCTCTGTCCGCACTACCCCTTGTCACTTTGAGAGAGGGAGTGAGAGCCCACATGCCAGGGAATTTTGCAGAAGGCGTGCATTTGCTTGAACCACAGACACACTAGCTGGAACCATATGCCTTGCGCACACTGTGGGAAAGAATCAGTAGGTGATATCCACAAGGGAGTGTGCATTGCTGATAGCTTACGATCAGCAGTTATCACGTGGGGATCATACACTACTTTGAACTTCACTCTGAAAGTACGTCCACTTGAAATTGATCTTTGGTGTCCTTTTTAGATGTAAAGCTAACTGTTCAGAGCATCAGCACGCTGCAGGTTTGAGTAACAAAATGGTTAATTTGAGCTGAAATCATTGCTGATTGACAGCTGCCCCACTTACCAGTGCTCTGCTTGCAGCAGCTTTGCTTAGCCTCTCTCTCTCTGTCTGTCTCTCTTGTCCATCTCATTCTGTCTCTGTCTGTCTGTCTCTGTCTGTCTGTCTGTCTCTCTTTCTCTCTCTCTCTGAGTCTGACTCTTTCTGTCTCTGACTATCTGTTTGTCTCTTTCTCTCTGTTTGTCTGTCTGTCTGTCTGTCTGTCTCTCTCACTCTCTCTCTCTCTCTCTCTCTCTCTCTCTCACACACACACACACACACACACACACACACACACACACACACACACAGGTACAGTGGGAAATGAAGGGGGGGGGGGAAGATTCTCTCTCTCTCTCTCTCTCTCTCTCTCTCTCTCTCTCTCTCTCTCTCTCTCTCTCTCTCTCTCTCACTTACGATAATGATAGTCAGTGGTTTTTTTTTTTCGGCACTAATTTCGACAGCTCTGAACTGGATGCAGTAATTACCGAGTCAGAAGTCATGGGAGCTATCCAAGCACTGAAGTTTGGCAAAGCCTCTGGACCAGACGGGTTCAGCGGTGAATTTTACAAATTTGCTTCCCCGCAGATTATTTCTTTCCTAACTAAACTGTTTAACAAACTTTTTGATTCTGGAACCTTTCCACTTTGCTGGTCCGAATCGCTTATTCAGCCCCTGTACAAAAAAGGTGATGCCAATTTACCCGACAACTATAGAGGTATATCATTGCTGAACATTAATAGTAAATTGTACACCTACATTATAAACAAACGCCTAACTAACTGGGTAGAACCCAATAATATATTAAGTGAGTCACAAGCAGGATTTAGAAAGAATTATAGCACAGTTGATCATATTTTTTTACGCTACTAACACTTGTCCAAAAACAGTTGTCAGCTGGCCAGAAACTGTACGCAGCGTTTATAGATTTTAAAAAAAAAGCGTTCAATCTTATAGACAGAAAGCACCTGTGGCTTATATTACGCAAAAACGGCATTGGTGGTAAGATATATAAAGCTATAAGAAGCATGTACCAGTGGTAAAAGCGAAAGTTCATGCAAAAATAATGACGTCACTGACACTTTTCATTGTCCACGTGGGTTAAAAAACAGGGTGATAATTGCAGCCCAATTTTGTTTTCCCTATTCATCAGAACTAGCAAATGACATTATACAATCGGGAAAAAACGGGATAAGTTTGTCACCCGATTTATTACATATACTCATTCTGTTATTTGCTGACGATGTTGTTCTCCTCTCTCACTCTGTGATTGGTCTCCAGCATCAGTTAGATATTCTGAGTAAAACATCCAACAGACTCCAGCTTACGGTTAATGAAAAAAAATCTAAAATAATAATATTTAGAAATGGGGGTCATGTTGCTGGAAGAGAGAAATGGTTTTATAATGGCAAACAATTAGAAATAGTAAACCAGTACAAGTACCTTGGACTGATCTTCTCCACGGGACTAACTTTTTCTTACTCACTGGAAGACATGGCTATGAAAGCTAAAAGAGCGTTTTCAGTATTTTGAAATTTTTGTGGTCCCTTGGGGAAAATAATCCCAAACTTTTCTTTAAGATATTTGATTGTCAAATTCAGCCTACTTTGACCTATGGAGCAGAAGTTTGGGGCTTGACAGCAAATCACACTGTGATCGAAAGAGTGCATCTGCTTGCCATGAAACGATTGTCAAAATGTTAGCATTAAAACACCTAGTGCACTCCTATATTGTGAAACTGGCAGGTATCCCTTATATATTCAGACTTACACCAAATGTATTAAATACTGGCTTAAACTTATCACAATGGAAGAAAAACCGCCTACCAAAGAAAGCATACAAAGTGCTATTCATCCTCCACAATAATGGCAAAAAGAACTGGGCAACCAGCATATGCTATAATTTATATAGATATGGGTTTGGCTATGTCTGGGATAACCAAGGTGTGGGTCATGTTAAAGTTTTTGTTTCTGCCTTCAAGCAGAGATTACTTGACTGCCGTTTGCAAGATTTGGACTCCACTCTTAGGTCTAGGGACAGATATAAAAATTCTACTCATCGTTTAGACAACTCTGTGATGTTCCCCACTATATATATAAACAATGTCAGAAATCCTGTTCTAAGAAAACACCTAACAAGAATAAGACTCGGTGTGTGTCACAGTTAAAACCCCATCGGTCAAGACATTCAAACAAAAACGAGAAAATGCTAACTGTCCATTTTGTCTTAATACAGAAGAATCGGAATTGCATTTTATTCTTGTTTGTACGAAATATAAAGAACTACGGGAAATGTACATCCCAAAAAATATTACTCACAACCAAATGCTTTTAAATTGACCTTGCTACTGTCTGACACGAGAATGTGCTTGCCCCTTGCTTTATTTTTGTTTGTCGAAAGCCTTTTGTTACAGAAACCAATCGATACAGCACAGCTGAGCGCGGATTTGTTAGTGTGTGTGTGTGTGTGTGTGTGTGTGTGTGTGTGTGTGTGTGTGTGTGTGTGTGTGTGTGTGTGTGTGTGTGTGTGTGTGTGTGTGTGTACGTTCCTAAACTTATGGCAACTACAAAGAAAATTACTTATCTGAATTTTGTAAAAGACCTGCTCTAAGCCATATACTTGTGTGTATTGTTATAAGAGATACATACTGTTTTACTGAGAGAGAGATGTAAGAGTGCTTTCTCCGTTGAGAAAAGGCATGTTTGCCTACAAGTTTCTTTCTCTCTCCAGTTATATTTGCTTTTTTTGACTATGTTTTTGTTTCTACCCCCACATCCCCCTCCCCCCTAAGTCCCCATTGACACGGGCACAAGGCCTAGTTCAATAAAATATTTTGTCATTGTCATTGTCATTGTCTCTCTCTCTCTCTCTCTCTCTCTCTCTCTCTCTCTCTCTCTCTCTCTCTTCCACATCCTCCTCCTCCTCTCTCTCTTTTCCTCTGTCTCTCTTGCTCTCTCAGGGTGATGTCACAAAGGTGGCTGCAAGGGGGCAGCTGTCCTATAATATGAGCAAAGATTGCTGATTTGAGCAAACTGATTTGGCTTGCTGCACACTTCTGAACTTGGAGGTGGCCATTCTGATAAGAGTTCAGCCCCCACCCCTCTCCCTCTCTCTTTCTTTGTGCATGTGTTATGTCTTTGTGTTGTACATTTTGCTCCTTTGTCTGTCTCTGTGCAGATGTACGCCAGTGAGTCAGAGTGTGTGTGTGTGTGTGTGTGTGCGCGCGCATGCACGCTTGTGTGCATAGTGCTTTTTAACAAAAAAAAAGGTGAGCTGCTATCTCTGACTTGTCTGTCAGTCTCTCTGTCTGTCTGTATGTCTCTCTTTGTACAGGTATGTGTGTGTGTGTGTGTGTGTGGTGTGTGTGTGTGTGTGTGTGTGTGTGTGTGTGTGTTTGTGTGTGTGTATGTGCGCGAGTGGGTGCCTGTGTGAAAGGGCAGAGAGAAAGACCTGGAGTGAGGTAGGTCTGAGAGTGAAGGTTAGAAGGTGGAGGCTGGTGGTTGGGGGAAAGGGAAAGCCAGATGAGGAGACAGCAGACATGGCAAGATACTAAAGGATATAGGATGGAGGATTGGTGTGTGTGTGTGGGGGGGGGGGGGGGGGTGAGAAGGGTTCAGAAGCAAATAGTATGAAGATAAATGAGCATTGTGTAAAGTAGGAGTGTGTGAAACCACTTCTGGTAAAAGAATTGGAAATCATCATGTGATGATGATACTATAGTGTGTGTGTGTGTGTGTGTGTGTGTGTGTGTGTGTGTGTGATAGCTAAATGTTATGTAGAAAGACAGAGAGAAATTTTGTTTCCACCTTCTTTTTAAAACTAGCATTCGGTTTTACATTTAATAAGACACAAGCACAATGCCACATAATGGTGCAATTGACAATAGAAACAAAAAAGCTTGAAAAAAGAAATGTGTGTGTGTGTAACAATAATGATGAAGTAGCCCACCAGAATGCCTATTTTTGTAATTTGTACAGGCTTAATCAACCATTACCATTTACAAGATTTAGACAAATGACATTCAAACATAAAAAACATACATAAGTACAAGGATACGCATCTTGGTGCCTTCATTGCAGTGAATCTTGTGCACATAGCAGTAAGACTTAACAACAGGTACCAAAAACTGTGCAAAAACTGACTGAAGCAAACAAAAACAAAAACCCAAGACACAAGCATGACACCATACTTGTATACATGTATGTATCTCTTCACCCTCCAGCCACCCTTCAGATGTGTAAGTACTTTAAACTTGTCTGTCAGTATCATACCCCTTTAAACCATAAATGCCTCTACCCACCCCTCGATCTTCCTTCCCGTTTCTTCTTTCCCTTCAAACATTTCCTAGCCATTTTGTTTCTGCTATTTGCATACACACACACGCACGCACGCACGCATGCAGGCACGCACGCTCGCGCAGAAACCTGATCAGCCTTTAACAGTCACTTTCAGATTATCTGCCCCAAACCATGAGGTTGAATAACTTATTGTAGCAGAAGGATTCAGCAGGGAATAAATTGATAAAAGATGAGGAAACAGTAACACTAAACACAACAGGACATCTAATACATGTACATGGATATTTACATCGGTAAATGTAGCAGGCATGCACAGTAACCTCATTCCAGTGCAAGTATATACTAACAAATATACATGTATACATACACACACACACACACACACACACACACACACACACACACACACACACACACACATGTATCGAGATGTAGAGAGATAGGATGTATATGTTAGAAAGACTGATATCAATACAGATTTAGATTTATAGATGAATAGTTGCACATCATGAATCAGTAGGCATAAGGCGTGTAAAGTTTAAATCCCTGCCAGCTGTTGAATTATGATTTTTGGGCTTGGGGGAACAACACAGCAGATAACCAATGCATGATAATTCATTCTCCCTCTCAGTCTCCCTCCCTTTCCCTCTCTCTCTCTCTCTCTCTCTCTCTCTCTCTCTCTCTCTCTCTCCCCCCCCCCCCCCCCCCCCCCATTGTCTCCTTCCCTCTTTCTGTCCCTCCCTCTCTCTCTATGACACATTACATACTCCCTTGCATACAGGCTGTCATACACACACACACACACACACATAATGACATATGCAGACTTCCAGGCACGCACACACATGCACATACAGATACATTCTTTCTCTCTCACTCTCTCTCTCTCTCTCTCTCTCTCTCTCTCTCTCACACACACACACACACACACACACACACACACACACACACATACACAGAGTGTCACTCTATCAGTCACCAACTAGCTGGCACACACTCGTAAATACAATAACATATACCCTACTGGTCTGTGGCCCGATTTAAGTCTGTCTGCCTGTTCGTCTATCTCCTTTCGAAGGTTTGTTCTCTTGTGCGAGTCGAAAATTGTGCATGGTTATTCACATGTAGTTTTGTTCTTATTACCTGAAAAAGTGAGGACTACAATGTTAAAAAGAAAAGAAAAGAACAATGTTCCAGGCATATGTTACCCCTCATGATTTAAAGACTTGATTTACTGTCTGTCTGTCTGTCCCAGTCTCTCTCTCCTCTCTCTTCCAGTATTCCCCCAGGCCCTTTTTTCTTGCATGCTCTTGCTCTCTCTCTCCCTCTCCCTCTCCCCCTCTCTCTCTCTCTCTCTCTCTCTCTCTCTCTCTCTCTCCCCGGTTGTCTGTTGGTCTCACATGTTATTCTGTATGTTACTTTTTGGTTCTTGCTCCAGTCTTTTCCTCTATTCTTATTTGTCTTCCCATTTTTACTTTTTGGTTCTTGCTTCAGTCATGTTTTACTCATTCATACCTTTTAAAGAGTGAAGAAGCTCCATGGTGCATTCCATGTCATGTACCACTCACAATGAAACACATTTGTTTAGAGTGTTGGGACTTGCATGATGTGAGATATAAACATTTTACAGCAGATTCCATGAAAACCTTGTTCAGAGATGTTCAACAGATGTGATCTTTGACTTTTTGAAAGAGATTAACATTTTTTTTTATTTATCTGAGATTTTCTAGTGGAAAGATTTTTAAGAACAACATTTCGGGTGTGTTTTTAGATGTTTTTTAAAGGGTTATGTGAAATAAATGACTTGTGATTTGACTTCAACGTGGTGACAGCCCTGATATGGCCCTTTGCGGTGGGCTGGGCTATAAGCAACGTTACCTTACCTTACCTTGCTTCAGTCTTTTTCTCTGTTCTCATTTGTCTCCCCAGGTTCCACCCCACTCCTCTTCCCTTTTCTCATACCCATCATCTTTCCATCCTTCCTCTCTCACTCTGCACTGTGATCAAGTCCTTGTATGCAGTAACTTTTCAGTTGTATGAGTTAGTTGAGCTGTTCATGTTATTATGTCTGTGTCTGTGTCTTGCTCTGTGTGTGTGTGTGTGTGTGTGTGTGTGTGTGTGTGTGTGTGTGTGTGTGTGTAATGAAGTCAGTGATCACTATTTTGTCTCCTTTACATTGGCAGGGGGTACATTTTCTTTTGGCAAAAGACATTAAAGAAGGAAGTCAAAACATCAACGGTTTATAACTCCTGAAGATTTTCCTTCATTTCATAACACATAGTATTGCTAAGAGTATACAAATGCTGATTATAAGTAACTTCCTTTTGAAGGGGTAGATACAACACATTTAATTGAAATATTCATTTGAAATTGAAAGGTAGAATTTCCAGAATACAAGTTCATGCATTAGTGTATCTTGCCTATCACCCAAATACCTCAGTTTTATGCATCCTGTAGAATGTAATGCTCCTTATTTGCAAAGCATGCTTCCATGGCAAACAAACTACAATCTTAATACATGTTAATAAAGACAGTTTTTGAATTTGGGTAAACATAAAAAATACAATCTGAAATCCCTAGTACAATCTGGCACCCTAGTGTGTCTGGCACAGTCTAGGCATCAGCAGTCCACATGAAGCAGTCAGTGTGAAGTTGTCAGGAGGTAACCCACCAGAGGAGACACTGCACTGCTGCCGAGTTACTTGGGTGGGTGTTCTGTGGTGCCTCTTCTGATCCATCATATGCAGGACACCACCTTCTAAACCCACTACTGACAACAATAATTGCTTAGTCGTGGAGCCAGTGTGAGAGAGCTGTCCCTGCGGAAGGCGCCACATCCATCCCAGTGACAGTCCCCATAAATTTTGCTGTTACCAGCATCTGCAACAGAATTAAACCAAGGCAGTGGATGTGGAGAGGTGATCAAAACTGAGGTCACTCTGAGAGCAGGGCATGAAGGGCCACAGAAATTGAGGCTTTTTTTTATGCTGATAGATGAGGCCGATGATGATGCTTCGGATTGTCCATTCTGGTCTGAGACTGCATGACAGGCTAGGGCTCAACTCTATGCTTACTTTCATAATATATCCTGACATCAACTAGACCCGAGAGATGCTGACACCTGCAATGTTGGTCAGGATGTTTGAGCAACTCTCAGAGATGCGTCCAGTGAGTGGACTTGTTTTCCCCCACTACTTAATTGCTCATGCATCCAGTGAGTGGAACAAACTCAACTGTGTAGTCTCAGTCTTCCCAACTGAACCGGTAACAAACTCAACTTTGGTAGGAGCCAGCCATTTGAGGGAGAAAAATCCCACAAATAAATCATCAACTAACTCTGTTGGGAATTGAACCAGGACCTCTCAACCAGGAGTTTGTGATGCTAACCTTGCTAGCCTTGGTGGCTGGTACATAAATACAAACATTTGTTACATTGTTAAAGGGCAGATATAACTAATAATGTCAAATGACAATTAAAGGTTGAACATTGAACGCAGTTTGAACAAAATAGGATACTGTACTGTAGTGTACAATTTGATTCTTGAATTAACTGAACTTTAGTGTACAAAGGGGAGTGTAATATACTTTATCTGTAATCCATCACATTCGTAAGGATCAATCCTGACCGTATACTTTTGAAAATGGGTGAATATTAGTATGTATGAGTATGGTTTTATAGTGCATGAGTGTGAAAGTGGAATTCCCACCCCACACCCAACCCATAATCCCTGTTCTTGCACCCCCCCTCCCCTCTCCCCTCCCCATCTTCCCCTCTCCTTTGGTGTTCAAGTGTATGTTTTCTTTGTTTTTGTTTTTGCTGTGTGTGTAACAGCTTTGAAATGTTTCAGTGTTGCAAAGAAAAAAAAAAAGAAAAGAAAATGCTCATAGTCATAGGAAAACAGAAAAAAGAAAATATACATGTTTTGCTCTACAGAACATTTCCAACGCTTTAGAAAACATTCATCTTTTGCGACATTCCATGCACTGTCTTGCAGGTTTTTCAAATAGTCTTTGACAGTGGTGGTATAGCCCAGGCTTTATTTTTTCTTCTTTCAGTTAAATGACCTTGAAATTTATGTGAGAACACCATCAAAATGTACCTTTGGAGGTGCAGTTTTAATCAGAAAATTCCAGAAGAATACATAAAAATTTGATGATGAATAAAAAGAAGCTCAAGAGAGTGCTGGCCAAGGAGGTAGCATTTAAAAGAAAAATCTGCTGTTGACTTAACAGTGCTTTTCAAGGGATGTTTATGTCATTGTTTCTTCATCATCTTCTTCCTCTTCTTGGTTTTTGTTGTTGGGTTTTTTTTTTTTTTAACTTTTACTGGATGACGTTTTTGACTATGCAGATCTGATTGTGCGGGTGGCCCAAGACCCACACATTTTGTTGATGCTTTTCCCTATCGCTTGTCCCAGTTCAGGTCATGTGGGTCTTGTAAGACCCACACCTGAGAGAAGGGTGGTTCAGGAGCTTATTCTTTACCTGATGGTGTGGGTCATATGTGACCCATTAACTCTTCCATTCCTACCTTTCTATGAACCATACTTACTCTTGTTCCTAGATTCTTATAATACTACGAGTATTCCTTTCATTCCTGGATTTAGAGAAAAAAAAAGAAGTGTAAAGTGAGAAAATTGAAGGAACAAGGCGCACCTGTCATCAGTGTGTCAATGTGGGTGGCAAGACAGCCAGAGGCCGCCGACAGCCAGAGACCTCCTTCAAGTGTTATTTCTGTGACATCCCTCTCTGCCAGCACAATGACTGTTTCAGCAGCTACCATGCGGCAAATATGATAGAAACCATGGATCACGAATAGAGTTTTCCATATTGGTGACGTGACAGTGGTGACACTTGTCTTCCTGCTGTGTGTGACTAGACACCACATTAGAGTGTGAATAATGGATTTTACTTCTTTCTATGACTGTATATTCCAGTATTAAAAATCGTTAAGTAGTGACAAAACACTTTTCAGGATGAAAATCAAAAACTGTAAAGTTACCTGGCCACATGTTTGAGTGTGTGACAATCATGTGACACTGTGTGACACCCCAAACTAGATTTACTGAACCAGGACAGCTGTTATAAGTTAAGGTAGGCCACCCTTTGATGATTTATACTACAAATGCATGCCGACAAAGTTATTGTCTGTCTGGTGTATCATAGTAACATTGTCAATGTTTGATGTCCCATTGTTTTGTGACAAATAGGGTGAGAATGACACCAACATGCATCCCAAACATGTGACATCTCTGCATTATGAAATATGATGTATTAGGATTTTGCATACTAAATTTGACAGCGCTGCAGTGGAAACTTTGTCCACTACAACCTTTCAAAGGCAGTAGGTGAGTTTTAGGTTAAATCTCTCAAAACAACAGGACTACTAGGAGCAGTTATGGGCTGGAAGATGCAAAGAGGGTTAAGTGGTTTCAGTTCCAGGTGTGGTCCTGAGTGCTTCATTGGGCCAAATGATCAAAGCCGTTTTCCTACAAAGTTTGCTCTGCATGTGAAACTGTAAAACAGAAAGTAATTTCTTGACTTAAAAACTTCACAGCTTTGTACATGTATGGTGATTACCTTTATTGTTTTCAGACATGATGGAGGCAGAGAAGCAGCAAGAGGAAGATTGTTGTCCTGTGTCAGCATCTGGCACCCTTCCAGTCTCCTCCTCACCTCAGTCCAACAGCTTTTCAGCCAGTGCGTCTTCATCCTCACTGGATCCTTCTCCTGCCCCCTCCGAGTCTGCCCTGTCTGGTGGTGCATCTTCAGACTCCGCTAGACCTTCTGTGGAGTCTTTCAGGTCAGCAGATTCGACATGTAGCTCTTCAAAGTCAACTGATGCAGGAGGACAGTTGAAGAGTAAAGGGCCCAAAAAGGAGACATAAAAAAGGAGATGTGGATGACAACACTGTTCCTGCAAAAAAGGCGAAAGTTAGAAAGAAAAAAGGATCAGGTTTGTGAAGGCAGGCCTTGTTACATGCAAACAAGGGGAGAGAGGGCAAACTTTGGCAAATAGTTGTTCAGCTCCTGGAGAAACAGATGATAGAGAGGGATCTGTGTGGTCAAAACTAGGTGTTTTGAAGTGTGATAAGTGTGGTTTTACCACTGATGAAGACGGGTTATTCAGTTGTCACATATGTAACGTGAAAAAATCTGCAAGAAGGTCATTGTCAGATCGCCTTAAATCATCTGATGGAGCACCACAAGCCTTTTCTCTTGACTTAGAGCCAGTATTATCAGTGGCAGAATCAACATGTAATCTAGTATCACAACCAGTGGCAGAATCTCCCAAGGCAAACAATGCTCCATCACCAGATCAGAGATCAGAGATGAAGACAATTCAGCCTCAGGCTGTGATGCCTGCTGCATCATCTCAGACAACAGTCCAGTCAGATCCACAAGGTGGTGAAAAATGAACAGAGACGTGGTTTCATTCAGTACAATGAAAGTACTCAGAAGTTTGTCTGTATGCAGTGCAACTACAGTGCTGCGCAAGGAAATGGTCTCATTGAACATTTATTGTATCAGATTTCAGAGAAGCCATACATTTGTAGACTTTGCAAAAGAAGGCTTTCCATCTCGAGCAGTGATTCAGGCTCACTTTGCTCAGATGCATGAGGGCGAAAAAGTTGAGTGTGAGCTGCACCGTGTCAAAGAGATGAAGAAAATCCTTAAACAGGCGAAAGAAGCGGCCAGGTCAGGAGGAACCCATGCATTTGTTGTGCATTCAGAATTCACCACCTGTATGGAACATTCTGCTGTTTCTTCTAAACCTTGCTCTGTGTCCCAGGCTTCTGCAGGCAGGGCTTCCCTTTCTCTTCAAAAGATGCCTGTGAGTACAAATTGTGCAGTTTCCTTGATGAATCATGCAACACATGCTGCTGCATTTATAGATGCATGCCAAAGGAATTCAGGTGAAAAGAAAAGCGATTGCAGAGACAGTAGTGAGAATGTCCCAGGTTGTGTTCCTCCATCTCTGTTACACGACAGAGCAGATTCGGGTGGTCAGAAGTCCAACAGTGGGTGAGGATCCTGTTGTTGCTAAGATGAACCCTGTGAACACAACTGAAGGACCTGAAAGACCGCCAAGTCCGCAAGATGCTTGTCTTGGAACTTCAGTCAGTAATGCTGTGTCAGTTCCGTCTATGGGGGATAAATCAGTGTTGCCCTCTCAAGGTTCTTGTGCAGATTCATGTGTTGTGTCCAGTTCAGCAACCTGCAACCAAGCAAACTGTTCACGTCAAAACCAGACTGTGAATGTGGATGATGAAACCAAAGAGATGATGCCACCAAATCAGATACTAGATATTCCGTTTACTAAAAATGACATGCTTTCAGTTGTTAGTGTTACTGATGGACTGATGGAAAAACCGGTCTCTCTTAAATTTATTGACCTCATTCAGAATGTCAGGAAGTGTGATGCTTCTACAACAGTTCACAGTGCATTGCCCATTAATTTCCAGTCTGATCAAACAATTCCAAGTACAGTAGTGACCAGTCCCTCTCCTTTGTTGCCTGCTGTATCTCAGTAAATCAAGAATGCTAATTATCGGCCAGAACAGTCAAATGACAGGTTTAGTCTAGCATGTTCAAATCCATTGTATGGTAGGCACACTCATATTCTCCATCACATATGCCAGTCCCAACCTCTTCATGTGAGCAAAATTTTCAAACACCTTATGCATCAGTGATGAGGTCATCACAAGAGTTACTTCACAGAGAACAAGAACAAAATATTCAGAAGGGCTCGACTGACTCATATTCTCATCCGTCTACTGGGGCAG
This sequence comes from Conus betulinus, assembly GCA_016801955.1. Lineage (NCBI taxonomy): Eukaryota > Metazoa > Mollusca > Gastropoda > Neogastropoda > Conidae > Conus > Conus betulinus. The sequence goes on from JADBJO010003759.1 coordinate 388,289, forward strand.
AATTTCAGTTTTCATCAGCAGTTGAGTGTCAACAGGTTGTGTCTTCATGTACCTCTAGTTATGAGGCCAGATAGTATCGGACTCTGTTCAAAGTAATCAGTGTCCTTGGCTGTTATCAGGAGTACCTACAAAGCAGTCTAAGAGATCACAACAACGGCTTAGTAATACACTGCCAGATTCAGATAGTTCTGACCCTGCAGGAACCAACCAGATGGAGAGTGAATTTGTAACGAGATCTGTAATGCAGTCTGGCAGCAGAAATAACATGCAGCCTGTGTGTCTTCCTGAACATTCCAGCAATGCAAGTCAGAGTAGCACTGTTCAGAATGTGAGTCGGTGTGACCAAACTGCTGAGAATACTGTTCATCATCAGACAGTTTAGCAGTGCATGGTATGCTGTTGACTGTGGCAAACGAACAGATAACTGAATCTGTGAATGATACCTATCAGACAACGAATCTGAAAGAAAATGAATGTAATGCTCAACGGTCTTATTCCCCTATCAGCCCTAATGCTCAGTTGTCCTATTCCCCAATCAGCCCAGCATCATGTAGATCCCCTGTCTATATGCCAATATCTCCACCATCCTCTCCCCTCCCAAACATTTCTGTACGGGCTTTCTCTCCCATCACCCCACCACTCGCTCACCAACCAGCTGTTGCCACGGCTGCCACATTGCAGCCTTTGGATCTGTCGTCGACACAGCAAACGGATCATTTAGAGGTGAATAATACGTGTGCTGAGCAAGGAGGTGTTTTCGTTTCGTCTTCAGCAGCAGTGAGCAGACAGGCAAGCCCTTTCTCATCTCAACCTGATGGTGTGGACTGCAAACACTGCCCCATAGGTTCTTCACTTCAACAAATCATTGCTGATGGCAGTCTTCCAGCCTCCTGGTCTGATTACTTTGTGAAGTTCCACAGTAGTTACGCATGCTTACTGTGCGGCATAAGATTTAAAGAGAAAGAAGCATTTTACGAACATGTCTGGGTTCATTTGCATCCTGAGGGACAAGTGTGTAACAAGTGCAGTAACATTGCAGAAAAACTGTGCTTAAAGACAAGTGAAATGGTGGATTCAGTGTCATCCATTGTGGACAGAAAGCTCATATTGAGGCTACAAAGGATTGTCGCAAGAAGTTGCAATCAAAATTAGAAGGAGATATCATGCCTTCAGGTAGAACTAAAACTGAAGCTGAAGCATCAGTCTCTGAAAGAGATCTTGATGTCCAGCCCTCACATAGTAGCTCGGTTCGTCAAGTAGCTGAGACTGTTCGTCGAAATACACACAGCTGAGTGGTGTTGACAGTGCAGCGATGTTAGGAGTGCTGACAGTACACACCAGACTGTGGGAGGGAGTTGTCGCTGACAGTGTGGTGTTCGGAGTGGTGTTGCTGACAGTGTACCCAGACTGATAGGTACACCAAGCTGTTGGGTGATGTCGCTCTGGGAGTGAGTCGCTGATAGTGTACACCAGACTGTTCGGTGATGTGCTGTGTTGACTGACGCTGATACACCAGACTGTTGGGAGTAATGTCACTGACAGTGTACACCGCTGGGAGTGAGTCGCTGACAGTGTACACCAGCTCTTGGGAGTGATGTCGCTGACAGTGTACATCCAGCTGTTGGGAGTGATGTCGCTGATAGTGTACACACCAGACTGTTGGGAGTAATGTCACTGACAGTGTACACCAGACTGCTCAGAGTGATGTTGTTGACAGTACACATGAGCCAAAAGTTGACAGTCGAGCCAAAAGTTCCATCCGTAATGCCTTGTCCAGCAGCGGAAGATACCTCTACAGATTTGCAGACTGAAGCAGGTACATATCAAAAAGATGGTGAACTTGCAGATTATGTGGAACAGATCTCTAGGCAAGTACCTGTGCCGTGCTCACTTTTCACCAGTAAGAGGAAAACAGACAGAGGCAGAGAGCATGTTAACTGGAGAACACTCAGTTGCAAGTAAGTCTTTTGATCAAGAACCAGACTCAGATCAGTCCGACCAAGTTCTCCAGGACATGCGCCCTGAAGACAGCAGCTGCCATACTCCACCAGACAGGACTGAAAATATTTCAAATAGTGGATACGAGTCTGGAGAAGGGGAGCAACCCTGAGGCAGAAGATTCCAGTCACACAAGTGGGTGGAGAGACAGTGGAGGCTCAGCAACAGGGAGATAGGGAAGGAGATCATTGTGGTGAGCAAGGGACAGCAGAGGCTGGTTCTCATGATGTTAACCACAACGCTGAAAACGGTAAGTCTCTGATTGTTCATTTCATGATGATGACCATTAGAATCACATGTGTGCATGTCAGTCATTGATCATTTGGTAATGACCATTAGAATCATGTGTGTGCCTGTCCGTTGTTCATTTGATGATGAATTATTTGAGTCACATGTGTGCCTGTCAGTAGCCTTTTGAATTTTAGATAATCGTGATAACACTGGCAGCATTTTCAGTGATGCAGGGATTTCGTTTCTTTTCTTTTCTCTTTACTTTTGGTTTTATATAGATAAAACATACTCTCCATGTTAATAATAACACTTTGCCAATGCCAGTACTGAAGCAGGCATTCATTGTGCATCGATTGTAATGATTGTCTCTAAGTTGAATAAAAAAAAAAAAATCTTAACCTTACTGTATTGGATTATAAGTTGGTATAATTATTGTATTGCATTACAGATTATAAGATGGTCTACAGAAGAACAAAAAGTTGGTGGTTGTGGTGGTGCTTTACTATGAAAAGCAATTCATTCTAGCTATTGCTTACTGTTTACCCTCTGAGATCTGTTGTGTGCTTTACTCTCTGATGCCTTGTGTGTTACTGTTAGTGTTCCAATCACATGAATAGAAAATTACAGCATGTCCTGTCACAAGACCTGAATACCAATTTGAGAACGAAAAAAAAAAACCAAAACATTATCCTGTGATGTCCTTACCTTTGTGTGTATGCTCGTTTTTTTGACTCACGAACAAACAAACTAACAAAGTAACATGTGAATTTGTGTTAAAAATTTTTTTTTTTCTGGATTGCCTGAACTCTGAAGTCCTAGTCATGTCATTTGACTATTCTTTGGAAAGGTGTACAGAAGTGTGACATGAAGGCAAAAAAAAAAAAAAGAAACTTCATCCAGCAGCTTAAATTGAAAACTTTGATCATGAGGTCATTCAAACCTTTCCGTACAAATTCCAGAAAAAAATTGGGATTAATTGTCGTTTGTGAGTTCAACGAAACAAGTACAAAAAAGAAGTCTGCATTCATACTACTCATCAAAAGTGGCCATTTCTAGCTCATCTTAATGAAACTCATGGTGGCAGTATGATAGTGAGTAGTAGTAGATACAAACTCGTGGAGAGCATGGCAGCAGAGAGTCCTCAGAAGAGACCTCTTAGGGTCGAGTATTAAGTAACCCCTCCCGAGCTCCCTTTTGCCCAAGAATGAATCAGATCAATGTAGTCACTGACAAAGACTTACAAAGAAGTTTGCCGAATAAGACATGGAAATTAATTACCTAAACAAAGGCTGTGGACAGTTGGAGACATAGCAGAAGCAACAGTGGCAGTCAGGTGGTCAGGTGTGGCAGGTCAGTGACCAGACTTATCAAGGACAAGTAGAGGGTTTGACTTGGAGGAGGCTGAAACAGTGAAGGTTAACTCGGACTGGAGAGGCTGGAGGGTTGACTTGGACAGAGGAGGGTGGAGGGTTGACTTGGACAGAGGAGGGTGGAGGGTTGACTTGGACAGAGGAGGGTGGAGGGTTGATTTGGACTGGAGAGGCTGGCGGGTTTAACTTGGACAGAGGAGGCTGGCGGGTTTGACTTGGACAGAGGAGGGTGGAGGGTTGACTTGGTCAGAGGAGGTCGGAGGTTGAATTGGACAGGGGAGAGTGGAGGGTTGACTTGGTCAGAGGAGGGTGGAAGGTTGACTTGGACAGGGGAGGGCGGAGGGTTGACTTGGACAGGGGAGGGTGGAGGGGTTTGACTTGGAGGGGGGAAAGTGGAGGGTTGACTTGGACAGGGGAGGCTGGAGGGTTGACTTGGACAGAGGAGGGTGGAGGGTTGACTTGAGGGGTGAGGGTGGAAGGTTGACTTGGACTGGAGAGGCTGGAGGGTTGACTTGGACTGGAGAGGGCGGAGGGTTGACTTGGACTGGTGAGTCTGGAGGGTTGACTTGGACTGGAGAGGCTGGAGGGTTGACTTGGACTGGTGAGTCTGGAGGGTTGACTTGGACTCTGGAGAGGCTGGAGGGTTGACTTGGACTGGAGAGGCTGGAGGGTTGACTTGGACTGGGGAGGCTGGAGGGTTGACTTGGACTCTGGAAGGGCTGGAGGGCTGACCTGGACTCTGGAGAGGCTGGAGGGTTGACTTGGACTGGAGAGGCTGGAGGGTTGACTTGGACTGGTGAGGCTGGAGGGTTGACTTGGACAGGGGAGGTGGAGGTTCACTTGGACTGGAGAGGCTGGAGGGTTGACTTGGACTGGAGAGGATGGAGGGTTGACTTGGACTGGTGAGGCTGGAGGGTTGACTTGGACAGGGGAGGGTGGAGGGTTGACTTGGACTGGAGAGGCTGGAGGGTTGACTTGGACTCTAGAGAGGCTGGAGGGTTGACCTGGACTCTGGAGAGGGTGGGAGGGTTGACTTGGGAGTGGAGATGCTGGAGGGTTGACCTGGACTGGTGAGGCTGGGGTTGACTTGATGGGGAAGCTGGAGGGTTGACTTGGACAGAGGACGCTGGAGGGTTGACTTGCACTGGAGAGGCTGGAGGGTTGACTTGGACAGGTGCGGATGTACGGTTGACTTGGATGACGGAGGGTGGACTTGGACGGGGGAGGGTAGAGGGTTGACTTGGACGACGGAGGGTGGACTTGGACAGGGGAGGGTGGAAGGTTGACTTGGACAGAGGGTGGAAGGTTGACTTGGACGGGGAGGGGAGGGTGGGGGTTTGACTTGGACGGGGGAGGGTGGAGGGTTGACTTGGACAGAGGAGGCTGGAGGGTTGACTTTGGGGGGACGGGGGGGTGGAGGGTTGACTTGGACAGAGGAGGGCGGAGGGTTGACTTGGACAGGGGAGGGTGGAGGGTTGACTTGGACGGAGGAGGCTGGAGGGTTGACTTGGACGGAGGAGGCTGGAGGGTTGACTTGGACGGAGGAGGGCGGAGGGGTTGACTTGTACAGGGGAGGCTGGAGGGTTGACTTGTACGGGGGAGGGTGGAGGGTTGACTTGGACAGAGGAGGGCGGAGGGTTGACTTGGACGGAGGAGGCTGGAGGGTTGACCTGTGCGGAGGACGCTAGAGGGTTGACTTGTGATGAGGGAGGCTGGAGGGTTGACTTGGACAGAGGAGGTTGGAGGGTTGGCTTGGACAGAGGAGGGCAAAGGGTTGACCTGGACGGGGGAGGCTGGAGGGTTGACCTGTATGTAGGAGGCTGGAGGGTTGACTGTAAAAGTTGTGTATGGAGGAGGCTGGAGAGTTGACTTGGACAGAGAGGAGGCTGGAGGGTTGACTTGGGCAGAGGAGGGCGGGTGGGGTTGACTTTGACAGTGGAGGGCAGAGGGTTGACTTGTATGGAGGAGGCTGGGGGGTTGACTTGGGCAGAGGAGGGCTGGAGGGTTGACTTGGGCAGATGAGGGCGGAGGGTTGACTTGGACAGAGGAGGGCGGAGGGTTGACTTGGACATGGGAGGGTGGAGGGTTGACTTGGACAGAGGAGGGTGGATGGTTGACTTGGACAAGGAGGGCTGGAGGGTTGACTTGGACAGGGGAAGGTGGGAGGGTTGACTTGGACTGGAGAGGCTGGAGGGTTGACTTGGACTGGAGGCTGGAGGGTTGACTTGGACAGAGGAGGGTGGAGGTTGACTTGGACAGAGGAGGGTGGAGGGTTGACTTGGACAGGGGGAAAGTGGAGGGTTTGACTTGGACTGGAGAGGCTGGAGGGTTGACTTGGACAGAGGAGGGTGGAGGGTTGATTTGGACTGGAGAGGCTGGAGGGTTGACTTGGACAGAGGAGGGCGGAGGGTTGACTTGACAGAGGAGGGTGGAGGGTTGACTTGGACAGGGGAGGCTGGAGGGTTGACTTGGACAGGGGAGGGTGGAGGTTCAGTTGGGGGCTGAAGAGGGGGTGCAGTGTTGACTATGGTGAGTGTCAAGTTCCAGGCTGTCCACGACAAATGCATGCTTGTTGACCTCTAGGCTGAGGATATCGACCAATATGACAAAGCACAGTTTGACCAGGGTCCGGTAGTTTGTGTGTTGTCGCACATGTATGTATGCCAATGCCAGTTTGGCAATCGGTGCATCTGCATGCAAGATGGTATGTCATGATTTTTTTCTGCTCAAGACTTTTCACAGAGTAGAAACTAAGAAAGTACAGGTGCCTGGTACTGTCACTAGTGTCAGTACTTTCCTGTCTGGGAGGTCCCATTGAATATCTTTGTCTCCAACATGACGCAATAACTGCATTGCCTGTTGTCACTGCAGCAGTTGCATGATGTTGGACAACTGCTGACTTTCCATCAGAGGGGCCTTTCGCATCGCATGCCTTGAGCTGAAGAAATTTCTCTCTGTTGTTGCATAGATCTACATTAGAAAGTGCAGGCAAAATTAGCAAAGGGACCCTTGCTTTCATATTGCGATGCACATCCATCAGTCCACAGGGTAGTGTGGAACACAGTCAGACCTCTGGTTTCCTCAAGTGAGCCTCTGCCATTTTCGTGAATTGGAGGTGGTCATGTGTCTTGTCTGATGAATTGAAGACCAGTGATTCTCTGACTGTGTTCTCACAGTCACAGGCAGGACATCTGTGAAAGGTCGCAATGGGATGGACAGTAAACTTGATCATGGTGCCAGTGTGCCGCCTGAATTTCCTGTTGATCACAATACAAATGAAATTCAAAGTGAAGTCCAGGTCCAGAACTTCTTGATTTCTTGAATAATTTCAGTTCTTATAATGCACGTATATCACTTTAAATAATTATTGTTTTAAGTTATCACAGAGCATCACCAGCTGCAATATACATATATATATATGTTTCTAATTCAAAGCGCATGCGCGCACACACACACTCACAAACACACACACACACACACACACACACACACACACACACACACACACACACACATACACATGGATACACACAGAAGAAACACACACACACGCACACACTGCCGGGGAAAAAAAAAAATCGCACAGACTGACAGACAGACCAGCGCGTTCAGCATCAGCAAACACGCACACAGTGGTAGGTGGATATCATTAATCAGTCCTTGGGAAAAGATGTGTCTTTAGGGAGGTTTTAAAAGTCTCTAAAGAGTCCGTGTTACACAGAGAAGAAGGGAGACTGGCCAGTAATGTAGCTCTGTTATTAATTTCAAATGCCTGTTAGTATAATTTATGTATATTACCTTTCATCACTGCATGTTCTGGATTGTAGCATACATTTCCTTGTGCCAATTTTTGTAACAATCCCCATTTTTTTTCAGTGCCTGCAATATAGTCGTAATAGTACCTTTCTTAGCAGTTCTCTTGTATTTTTTTTTTTTTCGGGGGGGGGGGGGGGGGGGGGGGGGGGGGGGGGGGGGGGGGGGGGGGGGGGGGGGGGGGGAGAAAGAAGTTACACTTTGTTTTGTAAAATAATTGAATAAATTCAAACGTCTTCAAACACAACACACAGCTTTCTATGTTTTGGCATAGAAAAGGGCAGCAGTGCTAAGCTGCAGATTATATTAAAGCCTATTACACTGTTTTATGTTTTTTCACAGCTGATTTCTTAGCTGTTCTCTTTCTCTTTTTTTTTCCAGAGGTAAAATGAATGAAAACCCTTGTATACTATAGTTTTGCTATCTGCCATAAGTGTGTGTGTGCCTGTATACATGTGTGTGTGTGTGTGTGCGCGCTTGTGCTGCTGTGTGCATGTGCATGTGCATGCATGCATGCGTTTGTGTATGTGTGTGCTTATGAATCATGAATGCAGAATTTTATACTGTGTGTGTGTCCTGCGTATATTTTTAGATGTTGAATTGTTAAAACTTATAAAGTGCCGTCTAACCAGTAGTAGCGTATGTTGTTACGATGGGTGCTATAGAAATTGTCGTATCATTTTTTTTTTTCAACAACTAAGAGCTCATTAGTCTTACAGTTGTAAGGTAATGATACCCATAATTAACATAATTGTAGTAATAGCCCATTAGTGCTGAGCCTCGTCAGTCAGTATTACAACATTAGCACTTATGAGGTTAAAGATAAGAGTACAAAGATGTATGCATGATGTTGTTTTTTCCCATAGGGGAACCAGGACCCAGCAGTTGTAGCAGGAGGAGCAAGAGGACAACGAACAGAACGTATGCAGCAGTCCTGGCAAGGAAGGGGGCAAAAACCTCACTCCGCAGGGACAGGAAAGTTCGATCGTTGCTCCGTTTTCTACATATGCTCACTGTGTAACTTCAGCTGTGACACAGCAGTCGAGTTCACCATACACCTGAATTCAGAACATGTTCAAAATGAGGAGTACTTCTGCTACCATTGCAACTACCGGGGAGAGTACACCACTGATCTCACCAACCATGTCAACGCCCACACCACAGGAGAGGCGAACATGTGAGTTGGCAATTCTGCTTGTAATTTATGCCAGAGGCATGCAGTCACATGTGTCTTTATGACTTGTTGCTTTTGCTCCTGATTACTCAGGGGATGTGATGTAGCAGTTTTTGTTGTCCCCTGGCAGCGACATCACCTTGAAACTGAAACTTTAAGAGTGTGGTTCTGTCATAGTGAGAGATTTCTGCAGAAGTATTTTTCTCTACTGAATGTTTTTGCCGTGTGAAAAGTGCTGTGTGAAACCAGTGTAGACATGAAGGTGGCTTGTGCATCGGTGAGGGATAGTTCAGTTCATGTTGCTTGTAGTTATAGCCCAGCCAACTGCAAAGGACCATGTCAGGGCTGTCACCACGTTGAAGGCAACTGCCAAAATAGATCACACTCACATACACACACACGCATGCACGCACGCACGCACGCACGAAACACACACACACACACACACAGTATGCCGTGGTAAAATTTAGCTTTTTGGGGTGGGTTCAATAAAATAGTTACTGCTCACTTATTTCTCGATAGATCTCTTTGATTTTTTGCATGTTTTATTGTTCTGCATTTGTCTACAATGTCCTGTCAAAATGACTTGATTATGTTGATAATTAATATAGCAGAAATTGACATAAAAATTTACCAAAAAATAACAGTTTTCAAGTATACACAAACACATTGTGCCAAATAGAATGAGTCAAAACACTGAAAAAGTGGTCTTACTATTTATTGAATATCAGCACTAACACATGACAGTCATATAAATCCCTAGGAATGTTGTTCTTGATGATAATCTGCTCATAATTGGGGGTACAATTTTTTAGGTAAAAAGGGGATAATCATGCTTTTCAGGGTATGTTTACAAACAGGTACATACTTATCCATTTGTTGAGTTATTTGTTAGATTTTTTGTGGATTACTTACTTATACCCTTGTCTACAGTTTCACATCATTCTAATTTGGTTGTGTTGGTTATGATGATGGTTCACACTAATAACATGTGATAAAACAGTTTTTGTTTTGTTTTCAATGTGAGAGTTTTAGAATAATTGAGCATATAAAATTAAAAGCCCACTAAACACAGCAGAAATACCTTTTGGTGGTAGCTCAACAACATTACAAACACCTGGGATTTGTATTGTTGTCAATAAATGTCCCTCTGTGTAACAATCTGTATGTTACTGGGGGTACCCCAATTCTGCTAGAAAGGGGCATGATTTTACTATTTGGGGTAGGTTCAATACCTCAATCACTACTTATGTATTTCTTTACATATATGACTTAGATTTTATGGCTTGTCTTTCCTTATACTACAAACTTTGATGCCATATAACAATTTGTCAGCCATTAGGGGATGGACACGAATATATATATATATATATTGGGTGGTTTTACAAAAAAGAACAGTTTTCAAGTATACATAGACAAATTTGCACCATATAAAATCAGAAATCAGTGTAAAACCGTGAAAAAAAGTGGTGTGTGACTAAGTATTCAACATCAGCACTCTAACACATGACAGTCATATAAATCCGAAGAAATGTTGTTCTTGATGACAATCTTCTCATAATTGGAGTACTATTTGTTGGATGAAAAGGGGCATAATCATGCTTTTCAGGGTATGTTCACTAACATGTATATTATTCATCCATTTGTTGAGTTATTTGTTAGATTTTTTGTGGATTACTTCATTATACCCATGTCTACAATTTCACATCATTCTATTTTGGTTGTGTTGGTTATGTTGATGGTTCACACTAATAACATGTGATAAAACAGTTTTTTTGTTTTGTTTTCAGTGTGAGAGTTTTAGAAATAATTGAGCATATAAAAGCCCACTAAACACAGCGGAAATACCTTTTGGTGGTAGCTCTCAACAACATTACATTACAAACATCTGGGATTTGTATTTGTTGTCAGTGAATGACCCTCTGTGTAACAATCTGTATGTTACTGGGGGTACCCCAATTCTGCTAGAAAAGGGCATGATTTTACTATTTGGGGTAGGTTCATTACTTTAATCACTGCTTATTTAATTTATCTGTTGACATATGACTTAGATTTTATGGCTTGTCTTTCCTTTTACCCCAATTAAAGCTATGATGCTATAATAATGTAGTTTTGCTGGCCATTAGGGAATGGACAGGGATGTAACAAATGGTGGTTTTACAAGAAAAGAACAGTTTCTGAACACGTACACATGTTACAACACATAAAACCTGTAAAACACTGAATAAAAACTTCTGTTAGTGTTTACTCAGCATCACTGTAAGTATACAGTGTGGTTTAAATTGTTATAGCATAATACTCACTGGTAAATGTTCAAAATTGACAACCATGGAAAAAAAACATCTCTGAAGAAAAAATATAAACAATTGTCTGTTGAAAAGAAAAAAGAAACAGACAGACACACACACACACACACACACATTGCGTGCATTATTATTATCACACAAAACATTGTAGGAAATTGTGTTAGTTTTTACACAAATACTTACATTACTTTCACGCTGTTCTATAGGAATCCATCACTTGCCGTACAAAGTCTTGGACATAATCCTCTGGTTGTCTGCATTCCCTGCTTCATAATTTTAGGGGACAGTGCTCTTTTTTTTTTTTTTTTATTTTTTTTTTTTTATATGTCTGTCCAAACCATGGTTCAAAAGAAAACACACTGAGATTACTCCACATGGTCTTTTTTCACTGATGGCACTCAGTCTGGTCACAGCATTGACAAAATGAACACACACAGAGGTGAGAAAAAAAACAGCGACTGTAGAATGCACACAAAAAAATTCCTGGAACTTTTCATGCAGATGATCCAGAATGGGTTGAATCTTGTAGAGCTGGTCGTACCCTGGATCACCTTCGACAGGCATGGCTGCATCGTCTTTGAAATGCAGAAACTGAAGAAGAATCTGAAATACAGAATAAAAGTTTCAAGATAAGTAAGCAGACCCACATTGGGCACACACACACACACACACACACACACACACACACACACCACCACACACCACCACCACCACCACCGTTGACACACACACACACACCACATGCGTACATACAAACACACACACACACACACACACACACACACACACACACACACACACACACACACACACACACACACACGTACACATATGCACAAACACACACTAACAGTATCACACACACATGAATGTAAAAAAAAACACCACAATGATACAAAAAAAAAAACTCTGCTGTGGATGAGTGCTTCTGTGTTTTACAAAATGAAACAAACTTACATGGAAAATAATGCTTATGTGCGCGTGCGCACACACACACACACACACACACACACACACACACACACACACACACACACACACACACACACACACAGAGTCCCACCTATCCATACAGTCATTATTTGCCATAATTATATGTTTCAGTAGGATAGGGCAAAGAAGAGAAATACAGAAAATGAATAGTTGAGGAATGAAGAATCATGTAGTAAAAACAAAAACAAAAAACAACAACAAAAAAAAAAAAAAAATAGAGCTACTTGCCTGAAAGCAGTTTCTGATCATCATGAAGGAACTGATGACTGGAACTTTGTACAGCTGAAAATTGGCACAGTTGACTTGCAGACCAGAATTCCCAGTCAAAACAACAGCAAGGTTGAAGGGCTGTGCATCTCTTTCTTGCCATTCTTTGATCAGCTGTTGCTGAGCACGCCCCATGCCACGACCCCGGTCACTTCCACGGGACCTTCACCGTCGTCCTGAGCCCGTACCACGTCCCACGACCGTGCCCCTCAAGACAGGAGGGGGTGCAGTGCTCGTTGACGGCACACGTTCGCTATTTCCGCTTCGTCACCCACGCTAACGCCGCTTTCTTTACTGCTGTCTTGTGTACAGAACAGTGAAGCCACGTCATCACCAGCATGTATCTCCAATAAAAGTGGATGGTGTTGATTCCCAACCGTCTCCTCCTCGTCGCTAGTATCAGGATCCGATCCTCAGAGGTCTTCTTCATCACTATCTTGATATTTTAGAATGTCATCTAAAACATCAAGGGCAGTGTAACACTTGAAAACGGGACGCGTCGACGAAGTGCTAGGGTGAGCTGCCATCTTGAATATGCTTATCAGCTGTAACCTTTCAACTCGCAATTTGCATAACATATGGTCAGCTGGCGCTGCCCGTGTGAAGGGAAAGGGGCCGTTCCTTGACACCAGTAGAAGAGGTGACAACATTTTAGACGTCGTCTCCCAAGTCTCAGGGGGCTGGAATAGCTCAGTTGGTAGAGCGCCAGACTCGTGATCCTGAGGTTACGGGTTCAAATTTCGGTACAGGGGAATTTTTCCTCGGAGTTTAACATTGGTTCTGACTCCATTCCCCATACAGTCATTCGAATGAGACTATAAACCGAGGTTCCGTGTGTGAACGCATGCATAACATCTTGCCCACACGTAAAATCCCATCACCAACTTTCGGAAGAGAAGGCCAGTTTGGCGGTTGGTATGGGACGACACGTTACACATAGCATGCACCCTGCATGAGAGATTGAAAGAATGGAGGAAGTAAGGAAATTGAGTGAATGATATTGAACGATATTGACTGGATGACACGGGGGAAACGACTGAATGAAGCGCCAGCTGGCAGCTCTTCAGTCGGCTCTACCCAGGTAGGCAGCCTGTTGTGTAAACAAGTGTGGATTGTAAAGCGCTTAGAGCTTGGTCTCTAGCCGAGAATAGGCGCTATATTAGTATTCATTATTATTATTATTATTATTATTATTATTATTAAGTAGATTTTTTTCTGCTTTCTGTGACGAAGTTATGACGAGACACACTCGTCCTGGGCATAGCGATTTTCAATTTCGAGTGTTACTTGTCCCAGGCAGGGAACGGGTTAAGATCTTATTTCTGTAAAAGCTTATAAGCTGACAGAAAATGTTTGTCTCCTTCAGAAACTCAAAACGTACATCAGGTGGGGACATCTCTGAACATGATTATCTTGAAGTCTGCTGGAAACTTTATGTCTGACATAAGTCCTAACACTCCACAAGAACATGGGGGCATCTCTTCAGGAAACACAATTAAGATCAATTAATTTTTTTCATAGAAGGTCTGCACAAATTTGGCTCTCAAATTTATTTGAATTTATCGAAGTTCTGTGAACACCCAATTTTTTTTTTTATTATTATTTTGTAATGACATCTGTTAAAGTAATAGTGGATGTAAATTGTAATGCTTGATGCATGATACTGAAAGAAGCGTTCTCTGAACAACTGAGATAAATTTTTTTTCTATCAACTTGAGGGATGTGCTTATGTACCTCAGGAACATCATACACAGTCATGCTGTGCTGAAACTGACAGTAAATGTGTGTGTGTGTGTGTGTGTGTGTGTGTGTGTGTGTGTGCGCAGCATGTTTGTGTGCACCTTTCTTTTACAAAGGATGTTGATAAGAGCATTAAAGTGTTCGTTAATGCAGTTGTGTTGAAAGTGACTAATTGAAGTGATGTTTTTGGTGTGTGTTGTTGAAGATACCGGTGTCCCTGTGCCTTGGAGAGCTGTTCTTATAGGACTGACAGTCTTCACAACATGCGACAACATTTGGCCACCCACAAGGATAGCCAAGCGTTCAGGTATGGTTACACTTCCAGCTCATTTTATGTTTGGTAATTGTGCCTTGGTTGCTGACACGAGATGGTTCGATTTCTAAATGTTCTACGTCATGGATATGAAAATCAAAGCGAGCTGTGATTTGCAGTGGTTAGCATTGCAAAGAAGCGGGCTGGAAGGTCATAGGTCTATGATAGGGCCATTTATTCACCGATTTTTCTTCCCCACAGCCTCAACTGTTTCCTGCCCAGAATTGTGTACAAGAGCTAACGGTTGAGTTTCATGCACTTTATGGATACATCTTTGAGAGGACAGGGTTCGCACAGTCCTTAAAAGTCCTTAAGTTTGAGGGTATACTTTTTAAGGCCTTAAAAGTCCTTAAAAAACAGGCTTTTGCTGAAAGGTCTTTAAAAAGTCCTTAAATTTTGTCAGTGCCTATGATTTTGAATAAAGTCCGTGTAAAATCTTGAGTTTGTTTTAAAAAAAAAAAAAAGGTTGAAGTTGGATTTTAAAAAAAAAGAGAGAGAAAGTCCGAGTTGGAGTTAAGATCGACGATCTCACCAATACATCGTCTGCTACAGGTCAGAACTTCAGAGTTACGGGCCTTCATGGCGCATGCGCGTAAGTGAAAGAATGTTCCACCATTTTGAAATTGAGAAGTCAACATGCCATGGGGGAAGTGTTCGTTCAGCGTGGTTTGGCTGGAAAAAGACGAATACAAAGAATGGCTGCAGGCAGACCCAGGTGGAGACAGATGCAAGGCCTTTTGCCGCATTTGCAAGAAGACCATAGACATTCGTTCAATGGGAGAATCGGCTGTAAATACCCATCGGAAAGGGAAAAAACACTGCGACCTGATGAAGGCTTCAAATCCTCCCAGTTCGTCTTTCGAGTTTTTTTACAAAAAATCTACAACAAGCGATCCCATCACTCCTAGCAGTTCATCATCCTGCAGTTCATCAGTGAACAGTTCTGGTCCAACTCAGATGTCAGTGAACAGCCTGAGCCATACTAAAACAGAGGCAGTGAAAGCTGAAATACTGTGGACTTTAAAAGCAGTGACAAGTCATTACAGCTTTCGTTTGTGTGAAGGCATTTCAAATCTGTTCCAGCTAATGTTTCCGGATAGTGCAGTTGCTAAACAATTTCAATGTGGAGAAAGAAAAACTGCATATCTGGCAGCGTTTAGCATTGCTCCCTACCTCCAGTCTGTATTGAAACAGAAAATAAGAAGTGAGTCAGCATATGTGTTGCTCTTTGATGAAAGCTTGAACAAAGAACTGCAGAAAAAGCAAATGGATATTCATATCTGTTTCTGGGACAATGATACAGTTCACTCTCATTTTTTGCAATCAGAGTTCATGGGACATGCAGCAGCTACTGACATTTGTGACCATCTTGAACCACTTATCGAAGAGCTGGGTTACAACAAGTTAGTGCAGCTGTCCATGGATGGGACCGAATGTGAACTGGAAGGTATTCAACAATCTTCAGGATCAAGTGGAAAAAACACACTGCAGGCCGTAGACTGTTGCAGACTGGATCCTGTGGTCTGCACACTTTACACAATGCTTTCAGAGCAGGATGTGTGGCAACTGACTGGGACATTGAAGGCTTTCTTTCCAGCCTGTACATACTGTTCCATGACAGTCCTGCACGCAGGAGGATTTTGTCAACATCACTGGGACCAGCACATTTCCTCTGAAGTTTTGCAAACACAGGTATGTTCCAGATATTATATCAACGGTAAAAAATGAAGTGTATGAGTGTTTTTTATGTATAATACATGTCAGTATAGTGTGCTTGTGTATGCATTGGCAAGTGCTTGAGGATGTGTTTGTGTGCACATGCTTTTGAGCATCATTTACTGTAAGTATGTGTGTGTGTGTGTGTGTGTGTGCGTGTGTGTGTGTGTGTGTGTGTGTGTGTGTGTGTGAAGTCTGTGTCTGAAATCCAAGTATTATGTTTTTGTTAGAGAATATTATATACATGTGCATTTCTGTGTATAGATATCATTGTGTGCGTGGGTGTATACATGTGTGTGTATGTGCTTGTGCATCATTTACTGTAAGTATGTGTGCATGTGCGTGTGTGTGTGTATTTGTTGGTGTGTGCGTGTGTGTGTGCGTGCGTGCGCGTGCGTGTGCGTGCGTGCGTGCGTGCGTGCGTGCGTGCGTGCGTGCGTGCGTGCGTGCGTGCGTGCGTGTGTGTGTGTGTGTGTGTGTGAAGTCTGTGTTTGAAATCCAAGTATTATGTTTTTGTTAGAGAATATTATATGTGCATTTCTGTGTGTGTAGATATCAGTGTGTGTGTGTGTGTGTGTGTGTGTGTGTGTGTGTGTGTGTGTATGAAGTCTGTGTCTGAAATCCAAGTATTATCTTTTGTTAGAAAATATGATATGTGCATTTCTGTGTGTGTAGATATCATTGTGTGTGTGTGTGTGTGTGTGTGTGTGTGTGTGTGTGTGAGTGTGGGTGTGTGCATGTGTGTGTGTGTGTGTGTGTGTGTGTGTGTGTGTGTGTGTGTTTTGTGTGTGTGTGTCTGAAATCCAAGTAGTATGTTTTTGTTAGAAAATATATGTGCATTTTGTGTGTGTAGATATCATGTGTGTGTGTGTGTGTGTGTGTGTGTGTGTGTGTGTGTGTGTGTGTTTATGTATGTATGAAAGAGAGAGTGTGTGTGAGTGTGTGTGACTGTTTGTGTCAGTCCTTGCAGGGGTGTGTGGGTATGTTTTCCATTTCAATATTCATGATTGAGAGTTCAAAGAAATGGGATGTGTGTTTTGGCAGGTGGTTAGAGAATATTGAGGCAGCTGAACGTGCTCTGTTGGTGATGCCCAATCTGGTTTCCTACTGTACCGCTGCCAAGTTGAAGAGAGTGACTGAGCCATCAAATGTGTCCTTCAAGGTGGTGCAAAAGGCTGTGCAAGACCCTTTGATTTCAGCCAAGCTGAACTTCTTCCTTCTTGTCAGCAGGGAAGTGCAGCCTTTCTTGACCATCTACCGGACTGACAGACCTACGCTTCCTTTTATTGAGAGAGACCTGGGTTTGTTATTAAAGTCACTGATGGAGAAGTTTTATGAGCCTGATGTTCTCCAACAAGCAAACTCCTTGTCAGCACTTGTCAAGTTAGATGTCAAAGAAAAAGAAAATCATCTGGATGTGTCGAAAGTCAGTGTTGGTTTTGTGGCTGAAAGAATGCTGACAAAAAGCAGTGTTGCTTCTGATCGCCAAAGATTAGATTTCAGGCTAGGGTGCAGAGACGTTCTTGTAGCAATGGTGTACAAAATATTGGAAAGGTCTCCTGTAAAATTCGCTATTGTGCGTCTCCTTTCTTGGCTTGATCCAGGGCAGATGGCACTAGAGGAACAGCGGCAGAACAACACCAAGAAGCTGTCTAGGACTCTGAACATTATGACAGATGCAGGCAGGGTTCAGGAATCCCAGTGTGACTCTATTCTGAGTCAGTATGGACAATTTTTGAACAGTGTCATGTCTGACAGTTCAGATTTTTGCCAGTTTTTTCATTCTGAAAAAGAATCCGATAGGCTTGATAGACTGCTTTACACTCACATGGCAGGTAAAAAACAGTTTGTTGATTTTTGGGGATTTGTAAAGCAAGTTTTGGTACTGTCACATGGACAAGCTACAGTGGAAAGAGGCTTTTCCCTGAACAAAGAAATCAGTGTGGACAACATGGCAGAGCACACTCTTGTTGCACATCGGTTGATTGCTGACCATGTTAAAAAAATAGGGAGGTTGGAAAAGGTGGAAATCGGCAAAGAGTTGATACTGTCTGCATCAAGTGCACGTCAAAAGTACCAGCAGTACTTGAACGACGCACAGAAAAACCAAGAGGCATCTAGAAAAAAACGGAAAAAACGAAGAGCAGTTCTGGATGAGGCGTCTGACATGAAAAGCAAAAAAACAGCGACTAGAACAGGACATCAGACATCTGTCCAGATCAGCTGATTCACTGGCAGAGGATGCAGAGAGAAAGGGTCAGCTGTCTTTGATGGCTGAATCAAATGCTTTGAGGAAAAGAGTGAATGAAAAGCAGCAAAGTTTGCAGCAGCTAGAGAAGGAGATCCATGAGAAGATGGAAGGAGTGAAAGATGCAGTTTAACTGTTACTGTTCTATTACAACTCAGTGTTTTGATATTTATGCCCTCAGTGTTGTGACCTGTAGTTTTTAGTTATAGAGATATTTTACCCTAAGTGACTTCAAACATACATGTATTTGTGTCTGCTGATCACAAGAACTGAATTCCTTATGGACATCAGCCAAACAAAAATTTTTTGTCAACCGCAAGACTGGAGAATCTGTTCTGTGCAGCAAACATTTTCAAACATTTTGTCAATTCATCGCAAGAGGTGAGAATCCTACATTTGCTCTGCTGTAGTGTAAGAAGCAAACATTTGTGTCTATACTGATATAAACAGCTGAGATTCCTAAATATATCTATGCTCGCAGAGGATCCATGATATGATTATTGAAGAGTAACAGCGAATAATTTTATTTGTGTCTGAATTTCATGATTATTTTTCTTAAAATTATCCTTGAAGTAAGTCCTTAAATTGAAAAAAAAGGTGCTTCAAAAGTCCTTAAAAAGTCCTTATTTTTTTGTCTGGAAGTCTGTATGAACCCTGGAGGATTCCTCAAATTTCCTGACCAGTTTTACTAGTTTTCTGTATCTTTTGTTTTGGGCATGGTTTTATGAAAGGAATCCCAGAGTACAGCCCTGTCGTGTGATGTTGGAACAGAAGAGAACTCATTTGTGCCATCTTCATGATCCTTATAATACTATTGTCGAACATCACTGAAAATATGCTGTGGTTCTTCATCCTGTGCGTTTGCTGTGACCTCATTTTCAGTTATCTCAGCACATCCTTGCCCATGGTGGGTTTGTCTTGCATGTCGCTATTGGCACATTTGTAGGTACCCACAGGAGGGATGTGACTGCACTTTCTTTGGGGAGATGTTTACTCAAGCTGGCTCCAGACTTGGCAGTTACTACCATCAGAAGGGGACTCTGTAGGTGGAGTGCTGCTTTTGTTTGAGTAGAACAGAGACCACTGAATATCACTGAAGCAGTTAGGCCATAGTGCAGTGTTTCCTGTGGTTGGTTGCCTGTTTGCAACTTGGTACCACCCTGTGGATTTTTAGTGCTGGGACTGACTGTACAAACCTTGGAGTGGTTGTGTGTGTGTGTGTGTGTGTGTGTGTTGGGGGAGGGTGGGGGGGGGGTGGGGGTGGAGTGTTATACCACTGGGGAGGCAAGAATGGCAGCAAAGGTCCGTTTTGATTATTTGTATGTGTGTGCATGGGTGATGAGCGGGTGAGCACATTGTTTGAATTTTATGAAATTGTTGTAAGATGAGATATCTGGCCAGCAGTAAAAAGTGTGCATGGGTGTTTGTATATAGATGTGTGTGTGTGTGTGTGTGTGTGTGTGTGTGAGAGAGAGAGAGAGAGAGAGAGCGAGCAAGAGCAAATCTGCTGTGACTATGAAATAACCCGTGTATTGATTACCTGCAAGGTATTGTTTGACAAGTCAGGTAACATTGTGATATATATAAGGTTTGGATGTGGGTGGGGTTATTTATTGTGTGTGTGTGTGTGTGGGTTTGTGTTGGTTCAGGTGTGTGTGTGTGTGTGTGTGTGTGTGTGTGTGTTTTTTCTTTTTTATTTCTGTGTTGCGTGGGGGGTGGGGGGGATCTTCTGTGCAGCGTCCTCACATCTCCTGCTGACTCTTTCATATACATCGACACTCAGTTTAGTCCTGTTGCAGCCTTAGCACCAGTAGTCCAGTGGAAACAGCCACTGTCAGGTCGTGATGAGGCAACCTGCCTGCAGAGACACTGCACTGTGGCTGGTTCACGTGGATGGTGTCTGTCCAGTGGTGCCCCTTGTGATCCAGTTTATAGGCAAAGGATCATGTTTTCACCTACTGGCTGATGATAGTGATAATTATTGATTAGTTACAGAAAAAGTTTGTGTGAACATTCCGTCCTGGAGGGCACCATCATATTTTATCCAACGACAGTCCCCATGAATTAGCCTGTGAATACTGACCCTCTGGACACACACTCTCACCATTGGCAAAGACATGGAGTGGAAATCAGATTTCTCTGAAACAACGTCACCAGGAAAGAAGGCCTAAAGTGCCACAGGATCTGAGACCTTTTTTATTTTTAAAAGATTATCTGTTAGGATGAGAATAGTCAAGGTGATACTGTGTGATTTCTGACTTAATAGTGCCCCCCCCCCCCCCCCCCCCCCCTCTCTCTCTCTCTCTCTCTCTCTCTCTCTCTCTCTCTCCATTCTGGCATTCTAATATGGAAGGAAATGATAAATATGAAATGTTCCTTTCTTTTACAGTAACAGTAACCTGCAAGCTGAAAAGTACCTATCAGTAGTAACAGACAGATGGCATAGAACTGTTCTTGCACGTTTTCGAACCAGAACCTTGGGTCTACATGCAAACAAAATATGGTTCATGCCTGGCACAACAGCAATTAATAACTGTCCAGTATGTAAGTTAAATGTCAATGAAGGTAAGTGTCACTTCTTGTTCCACTGTGAAGCTTGCAGACAAATCCGTGAAAAATGTAGCTTGTTTCAGTTGCCTGCTGTAAAAAGCCACAATCTAGCTTGTGTGCTGACACTGGGAAAATGAGCTATTAATCAAATCTCTAGCAAAATACATTGTTGAAGTATGTAAAGTTAGGAAAAACATGCTGACTTGGTTTTCTGTTTAGTAAATGCTTTCCATATTCAGTGCCCAGTGGTCACTGCTTATAAGGTTATGAATGTACATATAGTATGCATGTGTGGGTGTATGTGTATGTATGTATATACATGTGCATACGAATATGCACATGTATACATGCGTGTATGCATGTATGTATGTATATGTGTATGTATGTGTGTATGTATACATGTGTATGTATGTAAGATAAGATAATGTTGCTTATAGCCCAGCGTGTATATATGTATGTTTATATATATATATATATATATATATATATAAAATTAGGATTAAAAGGCCACTCAGTGTTAAAAGTGCTCAACCAAGCAGGGAGCGACATAATTTAAAATAGGGTTTAAAATGAAGGATTAAAACCTACAAATTTGTTTCAAGCCTAAGAGCTCTCCTCAGGGTACAAACTGGGGGCGCCGCCGGTGTTATATAGTATGTAGTGTAGGTGTGTGAGCACTGTACGTGTGGCACGTGGCCTGTATTTTTTAAAAATCTTTTTGGGGCGCGTTCAGGGGGACATGCCAGGGGATGGTGCATTGACAAGGATTTCCATTTATGCCTGCAGTTGTTTATCATTTCACAGAGACCACAGCAAGCAACCCGAGAGCCACAGATAGCATGTGCAATGAATGTAATTGACCCACTCGCACAAAAAATGAAATCGGAACCCGCACGCTATATAACACCGATAGCTTGCCCCAAAAAACATCCTGAAGAGAGCAAAAGCTTGAAACAAGCTTGTAGAGATATTTTTAATACTTCTACATTTTAATACCTCATTTTAACAAATGTTGCTCCTCAGGTGGTTGAGCTTTTTTGAAATCTCGAAGGGCACTTTGATTCTTCTCTTTCTTCTCTCTCTCTCTCTCTCTCTCTCTCTCTCTCTCTCTCTCTCTCTCTCTCTCTCTCAATATATATATATATATATATGTACGTATGTATGTATATAAAATGCTGAACAATTAAGTAGTGGAGGGAAAACAAGTGCAGGTTAACAATTCTTCCATCATTATAGTAATGACTTTGCAAAGATTTGAAATTGAGAGGAAAAAAAAAATTGAAGATGAAGTAAATGGGAAAATGTATATCATAAATATGAAAACGCTTCACTAGCTGCATGAGGAAACTATCGCCATTCCTCCCGAAGGCAGATCTATATGTTTCGCCTGCTCGGAGGCCTTCCGACCACTGGATCAGACTCATCAGGGAGACACGGCTGATTGTGTCTGTGCTCTTGGCGTCAGATAGAGACACACCACAGTCCACAATTCTGTGGTGTTCCGACCCCCAAGGGTTCGAAAAATATATATATGTGTGTGTAATGTGTGTGTGTGTAGATAAATATGTGTACATATAGTTATTCTTTGTATTTGTCAAGATTTGAAATTGATGTGAAAGTGTACCTGCGTATATACAATGTTTATAGTTGTGTTAAAGTTAGTCACTATACATGTCTCAGATCTTTTCATGAGTGAATACGTCAGCATGTCATGATGGCTGTACTGCTATTGACATTAAAATATCAATGAGTCAATGAGTCTCTTTCTCCATCCCCCCTCCTCTCTCTGTTCACCTCTCAGTCTCTGTTTCAAAGTGGCATTGTCTTTGCAATGTTGCTTTTCCACTGTACAGTTATGCAGTGTGCTGGATAGTCTGTTGCCACTGTGTTTTTGTTTTCAGATGTGACACGTGCCAGTCCTGTTTCACTGATGGCAGAGAGTTTCTTCACCATGCTCAACAAAACTCCCTCACGTTGTACACATGCTCACAATGTGCCTCTCGCTTCCTGGAGAAATCAGCCATCCAACATCACTGGCGGACAAAAACATTCAGGAGGACTTGTATTCCGTGTATTTAAGATTCTGTTGTGCCATGACAGAAAGGTAAACGGCTATATCAGTCTTCTCAGGCCTCAGATAACGATGTGACAAAGCCAGTGGAAAGCCATCCATCCTCCAGTCATAGTGTCCAGCCTCTGTCTGCTCCCACTCCTGATGCGGGAAGCTCAGCATCAGAGAACCTGGAAATTTCCAGTGCTTCAAAGTGGGTGTCAGAGGATCAGACTTCAGACACAAAGAGTCCATCTGATTCTGTAGTGAGAACTGATAAACCTTCAGGGTCAGTCTTAGACATGGACTTAGATGTGTGTGCTTCAGAGAAAGAGCAGGAGGCTGCTGTCCAAGAATCTGAAGACACAACTGTTTCTAACACGAATGTTCCACTTACAGAAAATTCGCCAGAGCCTTCAGAAAAGAGCAGACCTGAAGACGAAACAACAAGTTTGTGGTCATGACCATTGCTGATCCTGAAGTTCCAGATTCTTCTCATTCTGTGGTTGGTGGTGAACTTGAAACTGAAGGAACTGAGCAGAATCACAACCAGTTAGACCACTTGGAAAAGCCCACAGCTGGAACTGCCTCTAGGTTGTCGGGTACCACTCATCTTCTCATAGTTGATGGACAGGTCATGGAAAGCAAAGGTTTGGACTCGAGTAAGATTACTAAGAAGGAAATGTCAAACAATGTTGAGAGTGATGCCATTTGTGTAAGCGAAGTGCAGGCAGACTGTAAACTGTCTTGTCATGAAGACTTTAGGGTCTGTGGATATGAAGTAAGCAGTGCTGTTGACACACCCAACCAGATTACACAGACAGCAGCTTCACTGCCAGAACCTCATTGCCATGGAAACACACACTTGTCCTCAGCAGAAGCATCTGAGGGTGATGTAATGGTCATGGAAGAGGTTCCTGAGCAGGATATCAAACTGACAGAAATGTTTGGCAGCGATGAGCTGCACCACGCCATGTCTGATCACCTGTACCATGAGAGCTCAGGCCACTTCTGCTGTGCCATCTGTGACAAAAACTTTGAAAGGTGTGAGAGAATTCATGAGCACCTCTTTACACATTTTCATGTGCCTTTGTTTTCTTGCTGTTTTTGCCCCTATGGAAGTGGTTCAAGGCGTGACATCAGGAGACATCATGCAGCTCTACATCCTGAGGAGAAAGAACAAATGAGGTGTTTGACTGTCTACAGGAGTCAGCTGCTAGAAGTCCTTGAACAAGAAAGACCTTTAACAACACAGAAATTCAAAAGGATCTGTGATGAATTAAAACATGACAGATTTTCCTTTTGTTCTGAAAGTGGAAACAATAATAATTCAGTAGGTGGTGCAGAAGCAGTCACAATCCATCGGGCTAAAGATGTTGGCAATGAAAGTGCTGCAACACGTGTGACAAGTCACTCTCAAGGTGACCTTAGGGACTGCATATCCAGGAAAAGTGATTCTTCATCTATTTCCAAGAAAACTGACCCATCTTCTGTTTTAAAGAAAAGTTACCCTTCATCTGTTTCTAAGAAAAGTTTTCCCTTCATCTGTTTCCAAGAAAAGTGACCCTTCTGCCTTTAAGAAAAATGACCCTTCATCTGTAAACAAGAAAAGCAAACCTTCTGCCTCCAAGAAGAGAGATCCTACTTCTGTCTCGAAGAAAAGTGACCCTTCTTCAGTTTCCAAGAAAAGTTGCCCTCCTGCCGACAAGAAAAGTGACCCCCTTGTGAACAAGAAAAGTGACCCTCCTGTCGACAGCAAAAGTGACCCTCCTGTCTCCAAGAAGAGCAACACTTCTGTCCCCAAGAAAAGCGACTCTTCTTCTCTATCTAGGAAAAGTAACACTGGTAGAACCAATTCAGCTGGTAGAATGGAAAACTCTACCTCTGCTGTAGAAGCAGAAGTCATTAATCAGACAGGTCATGTTAAAAACAAACATGCTGGCACAAGTGTGACACATTCTTCAGTGATGCAAAGGCACAACATTTCCAAGAAAAGTTTCCCTTCTTCTGGTGCTGTGGTTCATTCCAGCAGAACAGAAAAACATTCTGCTGTTTGGAAGATACAGTCACCTTGGCTTCAAATGGGCATGCACAGTGCGGAGTGAAATCTTTCAATCGAGCCACATCAGTTCACCGGAGAAAGAGTGCAGAGGAGAAAGGCTCCAGAGACTCAGGAGGTTGCCTCAGTTCTGGTGCAGCAAAGGATTCTAGAAATGTCCGTCTGCTGGCAGCTAAACCCCATTCCTCTGCTCATTATATGCAGAAATCTTTGCAGAACTGCAAGATGAAGGGAAAGACTCCTGCTCCACCCATGAAGGACCGTAAATTCACTGTGGTGAAATCAGGGGCTGTGATACAACTGAAGTGCAAAGCTTGTGGCAAAAAACAACCTTATCACACAAAGCCATGTTCAAACATGTGGAAGAAGCCTGTCAGCGTTACATGAATGCACAGCCTGTCTCTGAACACACAAACGCCGCAGGATCACTTGCTAAAAAAAATGCGAACCAGTGGTTCTGCTCTAGGTGCTGGGGATTTCACCTTGCTAAACTCAGAAACTGGTCAGGAGCAGTCTCAAGAGCCTGGTTCTGTGGAGTCTGATCGTTGTGCTCAGGATACATTGAATCTGGTGAGTTCCCCTGATAGTTCAGAGCAGCCAGGCATCCTGAAAAGCCATTGAAACGAACTTCACAAAAAAGACATCGATCTGAAAAGAAAGTTCAAGAATCGTCTTCAGAAAAGGCAAGAATGATAAGATGACTGTTGGTCCTCATGCAGAGAAGACTAAGCTGGTCAAAACAGCTACAAAAGAAACAGGTGATGAAAGAGTGCAGATGGTGGTGTTTCCCCGGAACCAAATAAAACATTTTGGTGAGAGTGTAAGGTTGAAAAATGTAGAAGATAACCACACTCCAGAAGAAACTGATCATGAGCATGTAAAATCAGCTGATGACCAGAGTGATGTGGAAATGAGTGAGGAGGACATTAAGCCGCGAAGGTCAAGAAAGAGAAGATGTACCTGGAGGCTGGAAAGTAGTTCTGATGAATATGATTCAGACCAGACTGACTCTAAGAGAGATGTAGAGAAGAGCGAAGAAGAAGAGATTGAGGATGATTTTGAGCAACTTTCAGAGTGCAAGCTCTGTGGATTTGTCGCTCCCAGCTCCCAGGTCCATGAATTGAAGGACCACTTGCACAGCAAACATCAGCGTCTTATGAGTCTTATCAAATGCGGGCACTGCGGCCAGCCATATGGGAATTTGACCATCCTGAAAAGACATATGAACAGTATCCATCCTGGTCAGCCTGAGTTACAAGAACAAGTACCATATCATGAATTTTTCAAATTGCAAGAAAAAGAAAACTGTTCTCCACAAAAACGATTAGAACAGTTGGTCAACAGGATAAGATCTGAGCCAAGGATTAAACAGAGGAGAGTGCAGAAAGGAAGTGGTTCTGGACTTATACTGCAAGTGGTGTAGATAAAAAAAACAGCCCTCATGATAGTGAGAACTGTGAAGAAAAGAACACCAGCATCAGTTTAAGCATAAACGCTCCTGGTAAACCAGAGGAGGAATTGTCTGACATGGTGCCAGTGGACAGTTGTAGAAATGCTAGCTGCTCTGGAGAAGTTGAAAGCACTGTGGGAAATTCTCCCCAAACAGACTGATCACATCATACTCTCTTCCTCAGAAGAGGATGACATCAGCCATCAGGATGTCTACATAGTTCCAAAGCACCAAGGCCAGCAAGGGCATGGAAAGGTCCGGAAATTCCCAGTTCTTGATTCGGAAGAATTTAGGACATTCCTCAAATCCAAAAGTCTGTCACAGTGTCCTGTCAGTGTGCCTCCAGGCCCAAAGGATGCTGCTGGAATGAGATATGACAGTGCGAGCAAGCCTGACATTTGTCTGTCTGAAAGGAAAGATGCTGTAGAGTCAGGGGTTCCTGTTAGGCAGGGTCAGGCATCAGCTCAGAAATGCAAACCACAAGGAAGCTTGGACAGTGAGCGGTGCATCGGTGATGGCGAGAATATCAGAACCAGCTCTGAAAGGTTGGGTGGTCCTGTGAAAAATATAGATTCTTTGAGTGTTATTTTCACTTTATAGTTTAATCTCTCTCTCTCTCTCTCTCTCTCTCTCTCTCTCTCTCTCTCTCTCATACACACACACACACACACACACATACATATGAGTGTGTGTCTCTGTGTGTGCACATGTTTCTTTCTGGAGTATGTGAGATTGAGAGAGAACATGATAGAAAAGTGCAATTTTTTTAATAAGTAATTTTGGGCTGAATGTCTGCAAGGGAAAGTGTACTGTTGTTTTATTTGTTTTTGTTTTTCCAGTGTTCCCCTAAGATTTTTTTTCCAGTGTACCCCATTAAATTTCAAAGTCCATATTAGAATGTTTGAATCTCTGACTACGTTTTTTCTTCAGAGCAAAGCTTCCTTCAGATTTCCACAGTCGCTGCTAACCTATGAAAACTACCAATAAATGGTACCAGCAAGAGAAAACAATTCTGTATCAGCTGTCATGCAGTGCAGTCAGTACAATGTACTTAGGGTCAGTTGATGGGCTAAATCCTAGATCATGTGCATAGGTTTTCCTGAGTAGTTTTCTACCCACATTTGCATACATTTCTTGCTTCAGCTTTAATGTGGACTAGTTTTGTTTACTGTAAAACATTGCAAGTACCATCTTACATCATTTGTATGGATAAGCCTTTCCAATCATGAAATCTTGCTAATCCATTTGATGTTGCCAATGCTTGTGTTTGTCTTTGATTTTGTGGAATAGGTTATTGCCCTTGGTAGTCAGCTGGTTTACTGGTGTTAACAATTTTTGGATAAGTCCGACCCACCAGACGAAAGGCCTAGGAACAGGCAATACAAATTTATCTGCCTTCAGGGGGGGGGGGGGGGGGGGGGGGGGGTAAAGTGGTTCCCTCATGCAGCCAGTGAAGAGTTTTCATATATATTCTCTTAATTTTATGGTCCCATTTTCTTCGTCTTCAAGCCCCCCCGTCTTAAGTTCAAATCTTTCACCAGGTCATTGCAGTGATGACGGAGGAGTTGTTGGCCTGCGATTGTTTTTTTTTTTCCCCACTATTAGATTGTTCGTTTTTGTTTTTGTCTGACTCTATCAAAGTTCAAAAGGCTGTGCTGGTCTTGAATAAAAATTACTGTGTATTAAGTTTTCTTATGAGAGCAAGAGTCACCCTACTTGTTTTTTGTTGTTACTATTTGAGTAGTTAAGATGACAAAATGCACATAATTTTATTAGCCATCGATAATGCACATTGATTTAATTTTCATGTGACAGGAAATTTGGTGGTGACAAAATGGACTTTTGCTTTCAAAGCATGTGATTTTCACCGATTATTGTGACAGCCTACTGGTTTTATTTGACCTGTATGCGTTTAACAAGTGTGGTTATAAAAAAATTCCACAAATGCAGTCAGTAAGTCACTGCAAGAGACTTTTATAACTTTTGTGTTTGTTTATCATTCTGAATTACCTTGCTAATTCTGTAAAGTTCATGCCAATATTGCTTCTGTCACTGCTTGACGAAGCTTTTTTTAACTACAAGTCTGTTTTTTATGTAAAAACTGTAGAACTGAATTTGTTTTTGCTCTGAATCCAGAAATTTTCCTATCAAAATGTTGCGAATTTGCTGATGTAGGCAGCCAAAGTGTGTAGCCATTGGCGATCTTGTTCTTGTCATCTGTATATCAATTCACCAGTGCAGAACATGCACATGCTTTCTGAATGCTAGGGAAATTCACTCACAGGTACTGAGGTAGGCTGTGTACCAGCATGTTTCCCAATTGAAAAGGGTCCTTTTTAAAAAATTTTTTAAGGCTTTTGCCTGGGAACCCTGTTTCATGTTTCCTTTTTCTAAATACTTTTCTACTTCAGCATTTGTTTCTTTTCTTTGCAGGTATCGCTGTGTCAAGTGCTCTCAAGTGCAACCAGATTATCGCAGCATGTTGTTACATTTGAGCCGACACTTGGATTACAGCCTGCTTCATTGTGACTTGTGTTTTATGGAATTCATCACCACACGTGAAGCCCACATGCATTATTCCAAGATGCACCCTGGAAAGCCTGCACCTGACTCTGTAAGTCAGAAATGTAAAATTGCCTTTGCAGTTGCTTTATCAGACATGAAACTTTTCACACTTTAGCCCAATTCAGGCTTTTTAAAGGTCTCTAGGGCCATTCTTAAGATGTGCATAATCTGCTGACAAAATTTTGGGGTACACATGTGCAAGATTAAAAGAATAAAACCATCATGTTTTATGTTCATAATCCAATCATCAGTTGGGTTTAGTTCAGTTTGTCAAGGCATGTGCCAGCACCCACAAACTCGTTTGGTTTAAAAAGAAAAAAAAAAAATCTCTTTGTGCTCAAAATGTTGTTTTTAAGCTGTGAAGAAATGTCAACAAGACTGCAGGCTTTTAGAAGTGATGTGTTTCTAAGATGGCTTGAGCGTACTGTTAAACTCACGATAGTTTGTAAGTCTGCAAAAAAAAAAATAAAACTTCAGTTTTATTTCTCCTGGGGATCCAGTGCTGGCTTCTGGACTGGGAAATTTTTCAGGCGTTTTCCAAATGCTTAGTTTCTGGTCGAATGTCCATTTATATCTGTCTTGGAGCTATTGATATTGTAATTAATGACGTACTGTCTTATATAGCTTAATGAACTAAGACTTGTTGTATTAAGCACTGGTCAAATTGTCTTTCCTTTTGAGGGGAGGCAAGTATAAATTAGGCTGGCTGAGGTGTGTGTTAAGGGGGTGGGAGTGGGGTCAGGGGGATAATGTGATTTTCGCTCTTTTGTTTTTCACTTTTTGTTTTTTTATCTTGTTTCCCCATGACTAAAAATTTTTTTTCATAAAGTTGCTAGCCCTGTAAAGGCATGTGTCCAGACTAAGTATGGTCATGCTTCCATGGCGCTGACGAAAAGAAATGTGTAAACATGGATTACAGGCTCCTTATAGCACACATTGTCCTGGAAATGAGTTATTCAATGCCACATCATGGCCTGATGACATGGTGAACTCCCAGTCCCAGCCGATCTTAGCGGTTGATATGCAGTGTAGCAATTGTGATGGCTTTTTTCTTGGCAGTGTCAGGCTGGTTACCTGTGGCTTTAGTGAACAGCTTGTAACAATTGGTTGTCTTTGAAAAAAGAAAAGTTTTAAGAAATTAAACTGACAATATTATTGACTTTGGTGCTTTTTGTACTCCCAGTTCTTATACAACAGGGAGTACTTTACAATAGGAATGAAGAAATGCTGTCTGTCTGTCTGTCTGTCCGTCCGTGTTCCACTCGTTTCAGACGAAAACTACTGGGCTGATCTTTCTGAAAATTTGTAGGTATGTTCATTATGGGTCACGGATGATGCCCAATGTGTTTATTTTACTGTTATAGCCGTTACTAACGGCTGTAACGGCCTATAACGGATTTTCTTCATTTTGAAATATCTCAGACAGTACATGGTGGATCTTTCTGAAAATTAGTAGGCATGTACATTATGGGTCACAGATGATGCACGATATGTTATTTTACCGTTATAGCCATTACTAATGGCTATAACAGCCCATAACGGTTTTTCTTTCTTTATGGAATATCTCAGAAAAGTACTTGAACGATCTTTCTGAAAATTTGTAGGTATGTTCATAATGGGTTATGGATGATGCCCGATGTGTTGTTTTTACCATTAAAGCCATTACTAATGGCTATAACGGCCCATAACATTTTATCTTCTTTATGGAATATCTCCGAAAGTACTTTGCCAATCTTTCTGAAAATTTGTTGCCATTACTAACAGCTATAATGGCCAATGACGGCTTTTCTTCTTTATGGAATATCTCAGAAAGTACTTGGCTGTAGGTATGTTCATTATGGGTCACAGATGATTACAGCCGTACTAACGGCTATAATGGTCCAAAACAGATTTTTCCTCTTTGTTGAATACCTCACGCGTATTCAAGATAAACTGGGAGTATGTTTATATGCTTTTGCATCTTGTTTTGTTTGTTTTTGTTTTTATTGATCCATATGTCCAGCCAACCCTCTAGCAGCCCTTCTCCTTCGGTCTTGTGATGAGAGGTGGATGAGTGGTAGGTGGGTCCTCTAGGGGGAAGGACTTGGAATAATTTCTCGATGAGAATTATCTTAACATTTCACCTACACCCTCTCTCTTACTAGTGGTGGAAGCAGCAACTCTCTGGTACCAGTCGTCGAAAGAAATTTTTATTTGTTCCGGGTATTGTTGAAATATGTAAGAGTGGCTCCGAGATAATTTTCCTTAGGCCTGTACTCTTAGAAGTACTTGTAGCTCAGAGAGACAGAATTGAAGAGAGAAGTTCAAACATTCAACATTTGACTGAACAACAGTGAACTGACACAAGTCAAGTGCAGTTTCCCACATCAACTTTACTCGCTTACACATAGGTAAGTATTTACATGTCACTTCGATAGGCAAGGTTTTAGTTCTCATTGAACCACAACAATGAGGGCCCTTTCTCACTCCTACTTTACTTGCTTACACTCCGTGCAGCCGCTTAAGCTGGTGTACAGTGGGCCTGTCTAAGTTACTCTGAATGTTTATTGTTTACCTTTCCCGTACGCCGTGGGTCCCCATGGACCCCCACAGGGGTAGTTTTTGATTGATAAAAAAAAAAAGTTTTAAAGCTGTCTTCACAAACTTTTATGACTTTGTCAATATAGCATAGCCCCACTTCTTTACCAAAATTTCTTTTGTTTTGTCAAAAAACAAAAAGAGTAAATAAACAAACATTCTTTACCAAAATTTCTTTGTTTTTGTCAAAAAAACAAAAGAGTAAATAAAACAACAAACGTCCCAGTACGTCGTGGGTCCGAGCGGACCCATACTTTCAAAGAACAAACCTTGAGCGTCATACGTCGTGGGTCCAAGCAGACCCATACTTTGAAACAGAACAAACCTTGAGCGCTGTACGTAGTGGGTCCGAGTGGACCCATACTTTGAAACGGAACAAACCTTGAGCGCCATACATTGTGGGTCCGAGTGGACCCATGCCTTCTAAAGACACAGAATCTGAACCTCCTGTTTGCAGTCCATTTCCCGCAAAGCGTGATGGCTGGCATCCACTGACATAAACATGCGACTGCTGCGCATTCAGCCAAATTTTGCTACAGTGGTGGGAATCGCTCTCTGCACGTGTCTCTGGGACTGCAAGTTCAACGTCAGATTCATCAGATCTGCTTTCTAAATAATAATAATGAATATTTATATAACAGACTGCCCAGAAGACTGCTCTGTGTGCTTTACAAAAATGACAATACATGTATACATGACAACTGACGACGATTTTGAAAGCAGAGGTGCAGTGACCAAGTCATCAGAGTACTGTGTTTTGGATTGTAGGCCTACACACTACTTGTAACGGTACTGTATGAGATACCAAAGTCTCTCTCTCTCTCTCTCTCTCTTTTTTTTTTTACCAGCAGCAGGCCAGATCTGGTAATACAAACATCCTCCTGGTACTCCAGCTTCTGTAGGTCAATGTGAGTGGTGTGTGTGTGGAAGTGTGTGTGTGTGATGTGTGTGTGTGTGTCAGAGAGAGAGAGAGAGAGAATGTGAAAGTGTGTGTGAGTGATTTCTCAGCCTACTGAACAAATTCTTTTTTTTTTTTTTTTTTTTGCTGTTCCAACCTCTGTGCCATCTCAGAGACATTCCGACACCCCGTGCACAGCCATAGCCCGGTCGACCCCAGCCCCAGCACCGGCAATTCACAGGGAGCAGTCAGTGTCAAGTCGGCTAGAGGCAACCCACCGGAGGTGACACTACACTGCTGCCGAGTCACTTTGGTGGCGCCTGTTCTCATCTGTGGACATACGCAGGACACCACCTACTAAGCCCCTTACTGACAACAATAACTGCTTAGTCGCGGAGCTGGCATGAGTGAGTTCTCCCCCTGGAGGGTGCCACAACGTCCGTCCAACGACAGCCCCCATAGACTAGCCGATGACTGGTGACCCCGACGGAACCAAACCAAAGCCATAGACGTGGAGAGGACATCGAAATTGAGGTCACCATGAGAGCAGGGCATGAAGGGCCACAGAATTTGAAACATATATTTTTTTTGGATGCTGATCGATGAGAATGAGGATGATTAAGATGATGCTACGGATTTCCATTTCAGTCTGAGACTTCATGACAGGGCTGTACTCTACGCTTCCTTTCATAATATATTCCGGCGTCAACCAGGCCTGAGAGATACAGGCACCTGCAGTGTTGATCAGGAAATTTGAGCAACACTCTCAGAAACGCATCCATTAAGTGGATGAAACTCGACAGTGTGGTCCCAGTCTTCCCAGCTGAGTCCGCGCAGCAGTAAGGGCAGAAAAACCCACATGACTCTGATGGGATTCGAAACCTACGACCTCCCAGCCGGGAGTCCACGATGCTAACCACTTCGCCACAGTGGTTGGTTACTACTGAACAAATATTAATCTCTTTACTAAACCAATAAACCATTGTTGACAGAAATGTACTTGTGTGTGTGTGTTTTCCCCCGTTACAGAGTGAGTGGACTTTACATTCTGTGTGTGAGACATATTGTTAGAGTGTTCCGTGTAAATGCTTCACTGGAGGCTCTCATTATTGAAAATTAGGTTGAAACTATTTTTAGTATGCTAAAGAAGCATCAAGTCGGATACATGTAGGCCTACAGTCACTCCTAAACACGTGCTCCCTCTCTTCCGTGCCCATATTTTGGTAAGTCCATCACAAGCACACTTTCCTCTCATACAGATTTCCATACATACTTGCACACAAGATCTGCACTATCATACACAGACTGATGAACATACCAGCATGCATGCACTCACACGCATACACATGTACTCGCATACGCACAGCAACACATGTGTACAAACTTGAAAATGACACACACACGCACACATGCACGCACGCACCTGCTCACGCACACGCACACACACACCAGCGCATTTTCATTTTGTGTGTCACAGCTTGTTTGATTACCACAGCGTGTGAGTGGAGTGATGTTCAAAAGCCAGATGTGTGATGTGTGCTGGCATGCGTGTAGACATGGTCACCTTGATCGATGGTTTTTCACAATACCAAGCATTTTGAAACAAACGAGTTCAATTTCTTGCACGAAAACTGTCGCTGCTTTTTAAAGAATACTATTCCAATCCGTCAACAACATATGACTGTCTTAAATTCCATACACAAACACAAACCTACGGCAAGGCTTTGTTCCTTCATAAAAAGCATAGGTCCATGCAGACCCATGACGTACGGCAAGGCTTTGTTCCTTCATAAAAAGCATGGGTCCATGTGGACCCACTTTTACAGCAAGGCTTTGTTCCTTTATAAAAAGCATGGGTCCATGCAGACCCATGACGTACGGCAAGGCTTTGTTCCTTCATAAAAAGCATGGGTCCATGCGGACCCATGACATACAGCAAGGCCTCTTTCCCTCATAAAAAGCATGGGTCCATGCAGACCCGTGATGTACGGCAAGGCTTTGTTCCTTCATAAAAAGCATGGGTCCATGCAGACCCGTGACGTACGGCAAGGCTTTGTTCCTTCATAAAAAGCATGGGTCCATGCGGACCCATGACGTACGGCAAGGCTTTGTTCCTTCATAAAAAGCATGGGTCCATGCGGACCCATGACATACAGCAAGGCTTTGTTCCTTCATAAAAAGCATGGGTCCATGCGGACCCATGACATACAGCAAGGCTTTGTTCCTTCATAAAAAGCATGGGTCCATGCGGACCCATGACATACAGCAAGGCTTTGTTCCTTCATAAAAAGCATGGTCCGTGCAGACCCATGACGTACGGCAAAGCTTTGTTCCTTCATAAAAAGCATGGGTCCATACGGACCCACAACGTACAGCAAGGCTTTGTTTCTTCATAGAAAAGCATGGGTCCATGCGGACCCACAACGTATGGCAAGGGTTTCTTCCTTCTTAAAAAAGCATGGGTCCATGCGGACCCACTATGTACGGCAAGGCCTCTTTCCTTCACTAAAAGCATGGGTCCATGCAGACCCACGATGTACAGTGCGCAAAATTTTAGGCGACGTACAGGAAAGGTTAATACACATCCACTTCGCTTGCGTGCACCCAGTGCAGTTGCCAAAGTAGTACTCATAGACAGGTTCTCACTGTTAATCATAAAGTGAGGGTAGGGGTCTGATGGGTTTGAGTCCGTGGGAGTTAATTTCTTAACTTATATCGGAGAGGGTAGTTGATCTCTCCTGGCTGGTGACCGCCCCTTCTGTGTAGATTGGTTGTCTGGTGTAGGCTTAAAGTGTAGCCAAGGTGTCTAGCGTTCCCCCGATTTCTGGCATAGCCCCAGAGTATGGTTCAGCCACAATGTGTAGCGTGACCAGGATCCAGTTCTGCGATAAAGAGAACTTGATCAGTAGGTGAGAATCTGATGGCTGGTTTTTTCAAGTGCACACATTTACCCTTTTTTACTCTCAGAAGAGATGTGAGACTCGGCCAGCAAAGTTTTCTCTATATGGTAGAGTTTCTACTACACACTATCAATCACCACTTTTGTTTAAAGGCTGCGTTAAGCTTACAAAAGGGTTGGAGACAGTAATATATGCTACGCAATTTCAGTCAGACAGCTCTTCCATGTTTCTTATGAATTAAATCATATTGACTCAGGCTACACTTAGTCTAAGTACACACATGTGGTGTAGACTTTAAGTCATACTCTACAAGTCCTTCCAACAGTCACCAGTATTTACAAAATCAGCTTAGCAGTTTTTTAACCTAGCCCAGGCATACTGTTTTTTTTCTGATCAAAATTTATCATTGAATTATCATCTTAACAGATGAAA
This sequence comes from Conus betulinus, assembly GCA_016801955.1. Lineage (NCBI taxonomy): Eukaryota > Metazoa > Mollusca > Gastropoda > Neogastropoda > Conidae > Conus > Conus betulinus. The sequence goes on from JADBJO010003759.1 coordinate 423,939, forward strand.
TTGCATACTGGCAAAAGTCAGGGTGAACATAAAGAATAGTGGTCAGATTGCTAACAGAGAATCATAACCACACGGAGAGAGATTTTGCCATACGATGGCAAGCAACTACTACACAGAATAATCATTCATCAGTTTGATAAATGTCACTAAGTATTAGTACAAAGTTACAATATTAACCCACACGGCATACATAGAATCAACACATAGATTTGAAAATGTAAAACATAGTTCCAACTCACTTTGCCTGGAATGAAACAGTGGTCTTAGACTTGAGATTGAGAAGTACTAGGAGGTTACCAGGCCTTATCAATGGTCGTCCCTTCGTCTTTCACTGTTCTGATCTACAGGCAGTCTTGAGGGATCAGTGAAGTTGTGCCTCTATGTGTCTCGTATATGTGTTCTAAACTGCCAAATCAGGTTTCTGCTCTGGCTGACAGGGGGTCAGTCAAACACCAGGAGTGAGAGTGGGAGGGATCTATTCTTACCACTATTCGCCTCAGAAATTGTTTGAACTTAATCAGCGCAGGCTCACTGAGATCGGCGGTTGGTTAATTTTTGCGTCCCTATAGATGAATGCTAATGTAGACCATCGGGGGAGGGGGGGGGGGGGGGGGCACAGTGACGTCATTTACCCGGTCCGCAGTACACGGACGGGAAACAAAATAAGAAAAAAAAAGGGGGGGGTTTACTCTTTGTGTCGACTAAGGCTGCACGTGGCTCAGGGGGGGGGTGGGGGTGGGGGGGGTGGAGTGAGCGGCAACATGCCTTCATGTAACAGGATGGGGGGGGGGGGGGGGGGGGGGGGGTAGATAGCACTTGGGGGGTGGGGGGGGGGGGGGGGCAATTGTTACAATGCAGTGTAAATTTTTCTCTGCGTTGTAGTTCTTCCCGTGTGGGGAAGGAGGGTTGAGAAGGGAAGGGAGGTAGGCTGATAAGAACGAAACGCATCACACGTTTCCAGTGATGTAATTTTTTCCTTTGTCTCATGCTGTTCTAGGAGTGGGGGTGGGGGGGTGGGGTTAGAGGGGAGAGTGGGCATAGATTTGAAATCTGTTCTTTGGTTCGGGGTTTGAGTGGGGACCGATCGGATGGGTTTGTCAAGCATATCGTTACAGGTCTCTCACTCTTTTTCAAATGCTTAAAAACACACACACACACACACACCATTCCACAATGTCTACAATCAGTGTTAAGTGGGAAGTGTTAAATTGAAGAAGAACAACACACACACACACACACACACACACACACACGTGCGCACACACACACACACACACTCTTACACACACATACACGTGTGCACACACACGCACGCACACACACACACACACACACACACACACACACACACACACACACACACACACAGTGCAGAAGTAGTATCATCAGTGGTGGAACAAAAATGTGTCCATATTTGCTTGTTAGGCTTTTTAGAAACAGAAACAGACTTGGTACTGCTGATACATTAAGTGATAGTATGGATGGGGAAGGGTGGGGGCAACCCTTCATAAGCAGTGTGTGGGATTTGTACACTTTATTTTTGTTTTTGTTATGTCAAGGGCCAGCTAGAAATTGCAGCTGTCACCAAGGGCATAGATATGCATTGTAATATACTCTGTGGCGTAGTATACAGCTCAGTGTAGATCCTGTGTACTAGTGAATTCTGTCACCAAAATATAAAACAACACTTGTTATCTAGGTGAAATTTTTGCTGGAAGTAAGAGATTGACCTAACAAAATGGAGTACACATGGCATGGATACATGGATCAGGGATAGGGATATTCAAGGTTTATATGTAGACAGTGAATTGTATACGATCGAAAAGAAAAGTGTGAATGGCAACTTTTGTATTATGTGCCCTCCGTATGGTAGATTTCTGGTATTACTACTGTTGACACTAATTTTGCTTGCATTTGATTGCATGCTTTTCTCATTCTATCACGTGCTGTTGAAACAGTGAAATGTGTATCATCGAAAAGGAAAGTATGAATGGCAACATTTTGTTTTATGTGGCTTCCCCCACCCCCATCAGCGAAGGTTTCTGCCACTGTTATCACTTCTACTGCTTGTGTTTGTATTCAGTTACCAGCATCTCTCATTCTGTCATGTGCAAAGGGCGTGTGTTGTGTTGCAGTGGGTGTGTGATGCTAAGGCGGAAGAAGAGCTGTTGGCCCTGATCAAAGCCAGCCAAGTGGAGGGCTCACGTAGCTGTGAGGCTGACAAACAGGAACTGCCAGGGAAGAAGGGAGAAAGACGGAAGCAGAGCATTCAGTGCTATTTATGTCAGGTCAGGAAAAACATATTGCAAGATTGTGAAGGTGAATGAAAACAGACATGAGGATATGAGCATGTACCAGTTTCTACGTGAAGGGGTTTGGCTGCATAAGAGGTTTTGTGTGAAGTGACAAGAGGAGAAGCAAAATTGCTGATGGTTTGAATTAACCCTCTTCAGTATGCACTTACCTGAGCTTAGTTACGCCGAAAACCATCAACAAGATAAGTAACTCCGTAATTTGAACATGGTTAACCCGTTGACTGCTCTGGCACGAACAGCGTTCGTGGTGGTTTCGGGAAGGCTGTGTGCCCTTGCACGAACGGCGTTCGAGGTAATTTCATCATCAAAATTCGGCGATTTTAAAAAAGGGAGGCAAGGAGAAAAAAATGGTTTTTAAACGGTTGTAGGGACCCTAAAGGACGGTTTCTTCCCATTCATGGGTCGCTGACTGACCGGCTGTACAAATAAATGAGCACTGTTCAAATTAGTGAACCTACCGCAAAAAGTAAAATTTTGCTCCGGCACACAGAAGTACAAAACTGATACAGAATAGTGGCAGTCAAGGGGTTAAACAATTTAAAAATTAATTTAAAAGAGAGGAGAGGAAATAATGAAATGAAAATAATTTTTAAAAATTCCTATGAATATATATGTTGCTATATCATAAGTTTGAAGAATGTCACTGGAGCCATTTACTCGGGGGGAAAAAAAAAAAAATCTTCTTCTTCAGAACTTTCTTCCGAATCGTTGTTCATCATACCTGGAACCTCATCCCAGTTGAAATCTAGGTCACTCTAAGCTTCATTACCCAGCACTTTCACTAAAGTCTTATGCCGTAAATCCTACAAATCACAGTATCTTCGTAACAAAATCTCATTATAGAACGGCAGAAATCAAGGTTAGCCATGGTGAAAAACAGCATTTCGATCACAAAACATAAAAAATTCATAACTCGAGAACCATGGCACTTATTGACTCGCGTTTTTTTTGCAAACGGAAGTAAATGGCTACAGGAAGAAGGAAGTCACGTTCTTGCGAGACTTCCTTTTCTACGAGAAACATGGCGGCGCCCATTGTTGCCATGTGTTTTACCGGGCGCTGGCAGGCGCTCAGCCTTTTGGCTGTGTGATTTCAGGTTGCGCACTAGCAGGCGTGCGCTTGTCAAGAGAGTTAACTTTGGCTTTGGTTTTTTCTGTTGGAAACAGGGCTTCTAATAATGCAAAAAAAAAAATGCGTACAGTATGCAATAAAACGGGTGAGGACCCATTGTATGCGTGTCAAATGCGTCCCTGGGGACCCCTTGACACCCAGGGACCCCTTGACATTTTGGGGAAGAACAGATAAGAACACGGGAAACAACAGCATCCAACATCCTAGCCTCTGACTGTTGTCGTCTGCTACAATGCAAGAGTAGCTTCCCTTGCTGTTCTTTCCCACAACCCAATTCACTCTCACCGGAAGGAGACCCTTTGGCTTGATTCCAAAATGTCTTTGACAGTGTGGTTAAAATCATCATCAGAAAAAAAAAAAGGGGGGGGGGGGAGCAGAGGAGCGAGATAATGAAGATCGTGAACCCACACCATCGAGTACATCTACATGTGATGACAACACTCCCAAAAAGAGAAACGTTAGAGCATACAATTCTGGGTGGGAGAGTTTTCCTGGCTTGAGTTTGACAAATTGTCTCAGGGAATGAAGTGTTCGTTGTGTGTGTAAAGACTGGTCAGAAAAATACTTTCGTCAGTGGGTGCACAAATTTGCAAAGAAATGCTCGAGTAAGACACAAGTTGACTGCCGACCACAAATCTGCCAGTCAGCTAATAAAAGGCAAGCTGACATGACTCCGTCTGTGAAAAGGCCTATGAGAAGACTTCTCACGTGCTGTTTGCTCAGATGGGAACAGCCCTGATCCTTGCAACAGATGACTTGCCAGACACCCAGTTCAACTCTCTACTCCATGCTCAGGTTTGAATCAGCCAAAATTTTCTTGCTTCTCTCTCTCTCTCTCTCTCTCTCTCTCTCTCTCTCTCTCTCTCTCTCTCTCTCTCTCTCTCTCTCTCTCTGTGTTGAGGTTGAGGTGTGTGTTGAGGTATGTGTATTTATGTGTGTATGTAAAACTGTGTGTGTGTGTGTGTGTGTGTGTGTGTGTGTGTGCAGGCTAACGTTCTCAAAATTCTGTGTGTGTGTGTGTGTGTGTGTGTGTGTGTGTGTGTGTGTGTGTGTTTCTCTCTCCCTCTCTGTGTGTGTTGGGTGTATGTAATAGTATGTATGTGTGTTATTCTCTCTCTCTCTCTCTCTCTCTCTCTCTCTCTCTCTCTCTCTCTCTTTTCCAGGCGTTGGTGAGGACACAGGAGCAGCCAGGCTCAGCCAACCTACACAGACCACAACAAGGCAGCAGAACTTTAGGCATCTCTGGGGAATGTGTGCAGAGAGCAGATCTTCAAAAGGATCAAAGACAGCCCCTACATAGGAATTATGCTGGATGAATCGGTTGATGTGGCAGTTTTGAAGAAACTTGTGATCTTTTGCTGAGTGATTGATGAAGGGGTGGGGCAAGTTGAGTTTGCTGCAAACATTGAAGTAAAAGATGGGAAAGCAGACACCATCAGACAGGCCATCATGGACTTTCTGCGTGACATCAGTGTTCATCTGGGAAGGGTGTCAGGTATAGGCACAGATGAGCTGCTGTCATGGTGGGCAGGTTGAATGGTTTGATGGTCATACTCCAAAAGCAGAACCCCAAGCTTGTTGGCACCTGGTGCGTAGCTCACAAACTGGCCCTTTGTGTGTCAGTGGGCTTCTAAGAGTGTCCCCTACCTGAGACTGTGCAGACCACCCTTGTCAACATCTTAGACTTCTTTCACTACTACTCTGCCTGCAGGTACAACAAACTCCGAGAGCTGAAGGAGCTGATGAAAGTGCAGGTGAAAAAAATTCAAGAAACCGACCAATGTCAGGTGGCTGTCACTCCATGAAAGTGTGAAAGCGGTGTACTCTGCTTGGTGGTGTCTGTGCTTGGCACTTGACCATGAGGCTGCATCCAACAACACAGATTGAGGAGCTAAGGCAAGGGGGATACTGAAGGTTGTAAAGACCTACAGGTTCATCGGAGTGATCTGCCTCCTGTGTGACATTTTGTCTACTCTGACCAGATGCAGCAAAGTCTTTCAAAAGGACAACATTGACATTCAGCACGTAGAAGACATGTTGTCTGCTACTTCGTCAACTCTGGAGGATCTGTTTGAGCACCCTGGGCCAGTTCGACAGGACTTCCTCACCCAGGTTTAGCAGACTGTGGGGGGTTCCAGGGCATCACAGTGACTGGGAATGAAGAAGACGCTGTCAGAGGAGTAGCCAGAGACTTTGTGAGGGAAATCAGACAAGAAATGGCCAAGAGATTTCCAGAGAGTGACATGGCTGTCCTGAAAGACCTGGCAACAGTCCTGGACCCCTCTCACCTGCCTCACTCCCAGGAAGAGGTCAGAGAGCATGGAAAGGAGGCACTGGAGCGGCTGCTGTCCAGATATGACCAGATTGATGGGGAGGCAGCTAGGGACTCCTTTAGACTCTTCAAGGCAGTATTTAGCAAGCACAGAGACAAGGGTCTGCAGGCCATGTGTCAGCATGTCTTACTCCATGTTCTGAGACATTCCCTGAGTTTGTGACTCTGGCTGCCATCTCCACAACCATCCCAGTCACCTCCGTGCCATGTGAGAGGGGCTTCTCCTCACAGCACCTCATCCACATACCCCTCAGGAGTTGCCTCAGCACCGAAGCAGTGGAGACCAAGATGTTCATCAAGCATGCTGCCCAGCACCCCAAGTACAGTGAACAAAAGCTCATAACAGATGCCTGTGTGGACTTCATGGCACAGAAACCTCACCGCCTGTGACTCGGTACCACAGTGCTTGAGCACGGATACCATTTTACGATGTATAGTAATTTTTTGACATGGAGTAGGGACCCTTGAAGTAAGCCCTTGGAAATCTGAAAAAGGCGTCCCTGGGACCCCCAAAAATTTCATCTTAGCAGACGCCCTGGGAAATGATTCAGGTACCAGCTAGTCAGCCAGGGTATGGGCTACTCTGGAATATGATTGTGCTTGATGACACTTTAATGTACATGGGGTGAAACTTTTCCGTCTATGGATGGAAATCTGTCAAAATGACTTTCAGTCTTGACGGAACTTCCATCAATTAAAAAAAAAAAGTCACGATTTATATCAGTTCTGATTTTGTGTTTGATCCAAGCTTTCGATCTCTTACTGGAAGAAGCTGTTTTTCTGTATTTCCGGCGTCTTCACAGTCAGGCTAACATTGGCATGTTTGGCTGACAACGAAAGTTTGCATGGTGCTCCGGAAATTAAGTAGTCATGGCTTTTTTGAAAGAAGGAGATCCAGCAGCATGCATCAATGGCCAGATTAGAAACAAATGGGTGTGGCAATGGCTAAATGAAACTGATGATAATGGCAATGAATATCGCAAGTGGTGCAAGAAAATGAATGTGGCCGGCACGTGTTTTCCGTATCGTTTGCTCAAAAGCAGTTAATCATTTTGAACACAGTCTTGATTTAAATAGTAAAGTGACCAGTTTAAACAATTTTGTGAGGGAAATTTTGTTGATTTTTGGAATGTTTGATCAGTTCAGAATTAGTGAGAAAAATTTCCCTTTTTGAGTTTTCAATATTCTGGTTTATTTCTACACTTTTAGACTTAACCTTTTCGCGATGCACCATGCGATAGTCACGGCAACTCGGTCAACTCGTTCATGACGAGCCGTGCCCTGGTGACAGCAGCGCTGCTGTACTGCCTGGACATGCCGTGCCTCCATGACGGCACAACTAAAAGAAATTCCCATGTTCTCTCGTCTACCGTGTAGGGGATGCAGCTGCCATAAATATTTAGAACAAGGTTCTAGCCACTGGAAGGGTAAGTTTACATGCACTGGCGATGACCATTGTGACCATAGAGTAGTTCGAACAAAGAGATCTGTCTGGCACTGGAAGGCAAGTGTGGAATTTCCTGCTTCACCTATATATCGGGCAGAAGGAGAATGACATGTGTGGATTTAGAACTGGTTCAGCAAAGAAGTATAGAAAAAGAGGGGGGATAAAAGTGTACAAGTTTATCGAAAAGAATCTGAGCTTGATTTTTATTTGCTCTGTGTATTTAATAGTTTTATAAGTCTTATCATCTGAAGCTAAAACAGTGAAAAGTGTGTACTGTGTGTAAATGATTTAATTGCTGTAAAGAAAAAAAAGAATTCGCTTGGATTACACATATTGAATACCTTGGGCTTTCTCTGCATCTGTTCAAAGTAAGAGCAAAGCTTTATGCCCCTTTTCTTCCTCATTTGCTGTTGTCATACTAACCAAACAAATGTAAACAAGATTGTGTTCTCCTACATTTTACTCGTGTTGTTTCTGTAACAGTAGTGTTGCTATTTTACCCAAAATGTATTTTAATTCTATGCTCATTACAAAGTTCGCGCTTTACCCTTTCTGTTGATATATAACAATCGCTTGTTAGGTTTATATTAGGAGACGTAAAATAAAATAAAAAAGTACGAAAACCGCGCATCTGCAATGGTTGAAAGCACATGCAGTGCACGCGCATGCAGGGAAGTGACGCTGCTCTGCTGCGCTCGTCTGGAAAGTAGTATAAACTTTCCTGAGCTTGTGCAATAAGCCATAAATATTATTTTTATCCATTTAAATGAATTAATGGAACATAAAGTCTAACAGTAACTCGCAAAAACATGTTACAGTTAACCCGTTGACTGCCCTTGCACGAACGGCGTTTGAGGTGGTTGCAGGGACCCTAAAGGACAGTTTCTTCCCATTCATGGGTCGCTGACTGACCGGCTTACGTCCGTTCAGACTAAATACTTAGGCAAGGTTCGGCTGAGTCATTTCGGTTCAAGATGGCGAGTCGAGCAGGCAGTTCGTTCAGGCACGTGCCATTTTCAAATGATCTAATGCTTTTGAAGTGCTTCAAGAAGTTATCCGAGACCGTGAAAGCGATGACGAAGACTTAAGAGAAGTGGAACGAAGCAATTCAGGGGAGCAAGAAAGCGATCACAATCAACACCACTCTTTGCTATCAGAGGTTGGTGTTGACTTCGAACCGAGTGATACCGGCGCAAGTGGGGCCGAATCGGAGAGTGATGAGCCAATTCCGTCTATGTCGACTGCCCCCTCCCTCCTTTCGTGAGAGGCCGGGAGGGGAGTCGAGGAAGGGGATGGGGTTCAGGACAACGGCGAGGGTCCAGTGTGAGGGGGCGTGGCAGAGGAAGAGGGTGAGCTTTACCAGGACTGAAGTGTCTCCGATGATATGGGTTGCTAAACATTTTATGCATTGTCAGATGTTTGTCCTGAAGCTCAAAGGATACTAACACCAGTTCTGTGGTATTTCATTGTGATTTTAGTGCTATAGTTTTGTTTATGTCCTGAAAGTGTCTGGTTTTCAAACAAAACATTCATCATTATATATATTTTTGATCTACCTATTACAAACAAAATCAAACTGTTGTGATATCTGGCTGTAGCCAAGGTTATAACAAGAAAATTTCCCAAGTATCTAAGATATATGTCAAAAATGATAGAGTGGTGGGCATATAAGTGAACCTACCGAAGAAAACAAAGTTGTATCCCTTGATACCTGGATTGTACTGTACCCCAGAAATACATAGATTTATCATGTAAAACAATTGTGGGTTGTAAATTCACTACCAAAATATTTACACAGGTGTTCAGTAAACACTAAAACCACTTTTTGCTGGGTTGTTTGTTTGTTTTTTGTTTTGCTGCTGTGGGGTTTTGTATGCTTGCAAAGTACATTTTTTTTTTTAGTTGAATTATAAGATTATTTATTATACTCAGAATGAACAAAATCAAATATTATTTGCAGGTATTATAGCCCTGGGGTATAGAAGAGAGTATGTCTAAAATCTAAGAGATATCTGTACAAATAAATGAGCACTGATCAGATTACTGAACCTACTGCAAAAAGTCAAATTTTGCTCCGGCACACAGAAGTACAGAACTGATACAAAATAGTGGCAGTCAAGGTGTGAAGCTTTTTACTGCAGAAATCATGTTACAATTAAGCCTTTTCTGGTGCAGGAGAGCCAACGAAATTGGCCTAAACAATTAAAAAATTAAATTTCGCCTGGGGGGCTTTGCCCCCTGGACCCCCCAACAGGGCACTGCCCCTGTACCCTGCCGGGGCCTTGGCAGCCCTTGGACCCCAGCCTTATTTCAGTCAAATCAAGTTTTGTAGGTTTCACCCATGAATGTATAACAAAATGTCTGAGTTTGATTTGTAATGAAATTTAATCAAATTGAGTGTGAAAAGCCATGCTATTTTTATGGGGTGTATTGGGAAGAAAATACTAGCCAAAAATAACAGCGAAAAACGAGAATTGTGAAAACTTCATGTTGATGGGCAGTCCTGACATTGTGTTAATGTGTTCATTCTTTCCTTCTCTCCATCTTTCTCATTCTTTCTTTCTTGACATCTTGCTCTGTGATTGTGTACATTCTTCTTGGTACCTTCTTTTGAGATTCCTTATTCATTGACATTTTCTTTCTTTCATTATCTTGGCTACAAGACAGGCCTCAGATAAAGTTTTCATTTGTTTTATGTATGATAAACTCTCTTCCCATATTTTGCATGTTTTATTTAACCTTATTCTCTTGTCACAAGTTTTATTTCTTTTTGTTTCCCTTTTCTTGAGCTGTAAATGTTAGCTGTGACTGGAAATGATCTTACTGCCTTTGTACTGTATTTGTGTTTGTTATGTCTGGATGCAGGCTTTGTTTGACTCCTTCAACCAGTTCAGAGCTTTAAATGTTAGCTGTAACTGGAAATGATCTTTCTGCCTTTGTACTGTATTTGTGTTCATTTTGTCTGGATGCAGGCTTTGTTTGACTCCCTGAACCAGTTCAGGAATCACAGCATGAAGGACCATGGCATCGAAAATGACAGCTCAAAATGCACTGGCAAGACTCGCAGTCACAAACAGTCTACGACTTGGGTGGCAATATAGTCCAGGCTTCTGTTCTTGAGCCTGTTGTCTTCAACAAACTCTGTGGCTATTGCTCCTGGCGATTTTTGAACAGGTAATAAGTTTCAGCATGCTTTTTCAGCTCATGCTTGAAGAAAACTTTTGCATAGTTTTTACAATTTTCAACATGAGTTTGGTACTTAGTACTTTCACCAAGAGAACTGGGGAGATCATCAGTTTTCTCTCAGCATCCCCTCCTCTGTCACCCACCCTCTCACAGCCTTGATCTCTCTCCATAACTCATCCAAAAGATGGGACTTTGCAACATCCATAAGGCAAGGGAGACAACTCAAGGCTGCCAGTAAATCGAGGAAGAGACCTGAGAAAAGATTTTGTTTTCATAGATCTGTCTTCTTAACAACATAATTTGAAATCTGTTTGTATTACAGTAAGTGAATCACAGGTTGGCAGCCAGAATCTGTTCCTTATGACAAATTTGTTTGTGCAGAGATCCATCATGCTGACTTAAGAAAAAAATCTTTTAGAAAAGATGTATTTCTGGAATGTGTTTAAACACTTTTGCTCACCTGTTTTTATCGCTTCTTTGTATGGATATCAGAAGCCTAAGACAAATAGAATATTTTGTTTCATTTAACCGTATAACAGCCAGGTTTTCATAAAACAACACATGTGCAACAACCAACCTTTTTTTTTTTTCTTTTTAACAAAAATGAATAGAATTATGAAACTGTTACTGAATGTCAAACAGGCTTAAATAGAATTTTTGAAACCTTTTTGCAAGAATCATCAAACAAAAATTTTAGACCTGAACCACACCAGGTGTTATACACAAATCTAATGCTAAATGTAGTTTGCTATGCTATACACTAATCTAATGCTAAATGTAGTTTGCTATGCATGCGTTTTTGTGTAGGTAATGATTTTCATTGACATTGTGGTTATTGTCCATTGTGCCAGTCCAAAATCATGAGCCATCACCCTCGTCAGTCATCTGACAAACTGCCGATTTCAGTTTTTATTAGTGCACAAAGCTCACCTACTCATCCAAATGGCTTTCTGAGCCGCTATTGCGGATTCAGAGGTGCCAGGACTGCTAAACTGTCAACAGTCATGGTGAATGCACAGTAACCTATCATCATTCATAGTTAGGGTCAGATGAGGTGAAAGGTATACTGATTTTTTTCCCCCTTTGACCGACGTGAAGAATTTCACAAATGGCAGAAACTCTCGTTGCAGCTGTTGTCCTCAAACAGTACATCTTCATTGTCAAAACTTTCCAAATATTCTTTCCCCCCTTTTCCTATTCCCCCCACTCTCCACCCCCACCCCTACCCCTTACATACTAGATACTCGAAAATAATACTCTGTGCTTACAGAAAAGCACACTCCGAAGCAAGCGTGCACACAAGCCCGCATGTGTGTGGGCGCATGCAGACATGCACACACGCACGCTCGCACGTGCATGACACCAGAAGCTGCTGCTTCTGGTTTTCAATGCACATCACAACAAATGGTGAAAATAGTTCTCCTGTACCCGCCACAGTGGATAACACTGCAGGCTGGGGGATTGTGAAAATAGTTCTTCTGTACCTGTCACAGTGGATAACACTGCAGGTCACAGTGGATAACACACTGCAAGTCACAGTGGATTACACTGCAGGTCACAGTGGATAACACTGCAGGCTGGGGGGTTGTGAAAATAGTTCTCCTGTACCTGTCACAGTGGATAACACTGCAGGCTGGGGGATTATGAAAATAGTTTTCTGTACCTGTCACAGTGGATAACACTGCAGGTCACAGTGGATAACACTGCAGGCTGGGGGGGTTGTGAAAATAGTTCTCCTGTACCTGTCACAGTGGATAACACTGCAGGCTGGGGGGTTGTGAAAATAGTTCTCCTGTACCTGTCACAGTGGATAACACTGCAGGCTGGGGGATTGTGAAAATAGTTCTCCTGTACCTGTCACAGTGGATAACACTGCAGGCTGGGGGTTGTGAAAATAGTTCTTCTGTACCAGTCACAGTGGATAACACTGCAGGTCACAGTGGATACACTGCAGGTCACAGTGGATAACACTGCAGGCTGTGGGGTTGTGGGTTGGGTGGGTCTGATCAGATGCATATATTTGTGGAATTTTGCAGCTCCTGACCAGTGTTGAAGGTGCTGATAGAAAGACGAGCTGGTTGAGTTTCATATTCTTGTTAGAGATGTTCTTAGAAGGTGCTCTTAGAATATGTCTCAACTTGCCTTTCCAGCACTACAGGTGTCTGTATCTGTGGCCTGTTTGACAGCAGGATATATATCTTAAAAGGGTGCGCAGAGTACAGCCCTGTCAAGTTGTCATGGAACAAGTGAAACTGCATAGCATCACCTTACTCTTACTCTTCCTCTTGCTCATGGATTATTACTGAAAACAAGTCTCTTATTCTGTAGCCACTGTAGCCAGTCATAACCCTGCTGTCATGGTAACCTCAGGTTTGATTTCCTCTCCACATCCATTGTCTGTGATGAGTTCAAGACTGTCTGCAAGCTGTTAGGACTGTCACTGGGTGCGTGTGGTGCGCTATCTTGCAGTTTAGGGTGGTCATTTGTAGCGGAGGAGGAGGAGGTGTCAGGAATGGAAATGTACGATTAGACAGGGGTAAAGGCAAAATCGTCTTTGCTTTTGCATATTTCATCATTCTGACACTGACCCATTGCATAACCTCAGTAACTCCTTTTCTTTTAGGCTTCATCTCAAATAACAGTATATGCTGGGGGATGTCAGTAGTTGAGTTGCTGCCTGATTGATTTATGTACACAGGTAGGTGAACGTTTAAAAGGTTGAAAAGGTGCGGTAATTAGATGAGTATGAAAGTGAAGTGGAATAAATCCTTCTCTTTAAAGTTTCTGAGAGGTGTGATTGTAATGAACACCCCTAAGGCTCCCATGAATGCTTCTGACTCCACAATGATCAGGAACGTTTCCTGCTCATCTACGAGGGGTATAGCAGGATGCATTGTTATTCAGAGCTAACTGTTTCCAGTCACAAAGAGAACATCTGATCACAAACAGATTCAGCAATCAAGTCAACGAAAATGATTTTCCCTCAAAATAAATCACCAGCACAGTATGCAGGAATTGTTTGGCAAATGCTGTGTATAGAAGCATGGACTTCTTGTTTCTCTGTTGTGTGGATTCTGCTCTTTGTGTGTGTTTATGTGTCTGTACATTTGTGTGTGTGCATGTACATTGTGTGTGTGTGTGTCTGTGTGTGAGAAATAGATCTAAGAAAGAAACTACTTTTGTTTTTTTCTTATGATACTTTTCTCTGTTTCAGTGAAGCAGCTGCTAGTCATTCAAGAGCAAAGCACCCTGACCGTAAGTACATGTGGATAGTGATGTTACGCTATGGTGTCAACTGCCTCATGAAAAATCTTCCAACCCAGCAGAAAGCCTTGTGTCAGCAACCACAAGCCAGAAGGAACCAGTAAGAGCAGAGATGTGGAACTTCGTCGGAGTCCTCAGGGAATGGTTCCCAAGATGCTGGAGAGGTTGCTGGAGAAGTGGGAAATGGTCCCCTTCCCTTGGGAAATGGTCTCCAGGGAAGGGGACTCAGCTGCCCCAAGCTGAGAGAGGGGCCTGCCATTGTTTTGAAAGATTTCCTCAAAACTCGCCAAAATCCACGAGTTCAAAAGGTTGCTGCAATCCAACGGCATCACTGCGTTTCATTTAGGGGAGAGACTTTCACCTGAAGCGCAAGCGTTTCTCATGAGGTTTGCTCCTGAGTGATGGCTCAGAAAGCACTGTACTTTGCCAAGAGGCAGAGGATATATTTGAATTAGGAGGTGGGTCTTTGTGTGAGTACACATATAGGTGTTTGCTTTGTTTTCATGCTGATGAGAACAATAGAAAGATAACAGAGTTTGCAGAAGGGAGTGCGAGTTTTAGTGGTGATTAATGGGGGAAGTTTTATGTCAAATAGAGTGAGAATGTGGGTAGTTGTGTTTGGTTGTGATGTACCAGTTCAGACAGGGGGATGGAAGGAGAAACAAAAAACTGCATGCAATGTGCTTTCTCAGATTCCACAATCTTCAGGTGGAAATGCATAGTTGAAACCTTGATCCAGTGTTGTGTTGATCCTTGGATCTCAAGGCACAAGAATGCCCTGAATATACACATCCTATGCAATTTGACATTGACTGTGACCTTCCTGCACTTTTAATTTTGTTTTGTCAGGTCAGTTGCTTTACTTTTTCCCCCCCAAGGATGAAACCGACACATTCAATGATAAAACCATAATACTTTTATTGCCCTGGCTGGTATTTGAGCTGGTATTTTACAATGAAGTGTTCAGAGTTTACCAGATGGCCATGAAGTCGGTGCTTGGTCTGCATAAACTGTACATATGGTGCCATACACCCCTCTGAATTGGCTAAGGACACAACAGTCACAAAGAGGAGATGGTGAACTGGGGAACTCTCATGAAAGGGAGTTAACTTGCAGGCACATGTTGCACAGCATCCTTCTGTTCCAGTCTGTGTTCTGCCAGGAGAGGGAAGTGTGCACAGTGATCCTTTTCACAGCTTTTCTAACATTGCTGTTTTCCACATGTATTCAGATTGCTGTTTGTGGAGCAGGAAATCGTATCCTCAGCCAATTTTGAAGGGTATGAGTTCCTTGCTGTTTGTGGAGCAGGAAATCGTATCCTCAGCCAATTTTGAAGGGTATGAGTTCCTCAGGAATCCCTGATTATGTATTTCATCGTCAGCGTTCAGCATTACTTACTGCAATATTTGTGTTGTAATTTCGATATTATTACTGCCATTTCTGTCTTATGTTATTATCATTCATTTGTGCATTTTTTTTTTGCCGCCCCCCCCCCCCCCCCCCCCCCCCCCTCCCCCCTTCTTTTTGTTTGATTTTTGTTGTCTTTTTTAATCTTTTTTTTTATCCCTGGTCACTTGCCGGCTCAAAAGGTGCTCGCTTTTATCTTGTTTTTATGGACATCTGGAATACCCAACAGTCAATAATTCATTTGCAGTATGTGCAAGTTTGTAACTTCACATGTGAACTTTTCATTGGAATAATTTATTTTGAATGGCTGATGTAAATTATCTTATGTTTTAAAAAGAGAGTAAACAAACATACTTTGCCCCTATACAGTCCCTCTGTTATGACACATTGTCAGTCTCAGTCCTGCGTATAAAGTGTTAAAGGTTTGCCAGTTTAAAACACTGTCCGTGTTTTCGTCATGTGCTGTTTGTGTACACTTGTAGCATTTATCACTTAACGCAGAATACAAAATAAAAGGATCATAATAGTCTGCATGACCAAAAGTACACTGTATGTATACATCTACGTAAATGTGTACTTGAATATACAGTGTCTGCATCTATGAACGCCACTATGTTGCATGTTATGTCATAAATGTACATATGGATGCATATCATGCACAGTAATGTAAGTTTGTCTTTAAACATTGGAAGTTCACAGCAATGTCCTAGCCAACTAATTCTAAAAATCATTCATGGATCTTGAGCACCCTGAATGTAATAAAAATGTGTGTGCTTATGTACATAAATGGTGTGGCAAAGGTCATTTTATGAATTGGGTAATTTTTTCATTTTGATGATAAACGTTTTCATGTACCTTTCTCTCCCATCACTCCTTGCATGTTCGTGTAATCATTTTTACTCCATGTGTGTGTTCAAATGTGAAGATGAAACTCAAAAAACTTGTAGGATGGCTGTGCAAGACTGCCAAGAGAGATACGAAAGTGCAGATGACTCAGACTGTCAAAGGTGAGGAGCACTTGAATGTCACAGACTGAGACTTAACCTAAGCTTGGGGCTAAAGTCTGTGAAAGTATGAAGTCTGTCTGAATTTGTCTGTCATATGTTTGGTTCATAGGAACAGAGACAATCTGAGAAATCACTTACCAATATGTATGAAAGTCTTATTTCCGTTCATTTACATAACTTTTCTCAGTTGACTGTTTTATTTCACTTCTGCATCAGAAAATAGAAATGCAGTGTACGATCATTCCATTGTCAGGTGATGTGCAAGCGCTGGTCATGCATTTAGAATCAGATGGCACAACAGCGCAAGATAAGAGATCTGGTGTACATTCCCTGCTTCTGAAAAACTCTGAAAAAAAATGTTTGGCGTCAAATCCAGTACTTCCTGAAACTCTTTACATTAAGCTAAGACCAGTATGCTAGCCCTGTTTGACTGATTTTAGTGGTGAATGCAACTGTCATCACACTTTAATCAAAGATGTGATCATTTGCAGATTGTGGATAATGAATTTTAGTTTATTGTTCACAATGAGTTGCATTTTGTTGTGTAATGCAAATTTGCATAGTTTAATGTATTGTGTGTATTTTTGTTTGCTTGATTGCTTATTTTCATGGTTGATAATATGGTTGCATTTTCTTGATTGCTTATTTTCATGGTTGATAATATGGTTGCATTCTCCATCTCTAATGTTGCCAAGAATATGCGATGGAAAGTATGTATAGTCACTTTTCTTACATAACATGCACAGTGCACAGTTATTTTGTGTTTGTTTTAATTCAGTCCTGTATTCAGTCGAGCATACTGTGCTCATGACTTGTTCATATGTGATCTTCATGATCCCCATTCATATTCTACCTAGAAGAAAAGGGAGAGAATGAAAGGAATAAGCAATAACTTTGACAGTGTATAGCACCGATGCCAGATGTTTCGTTGTTTTTGTTGTTGTTGTTACTGCTGTCTTTTTAATGAAATCCTACGTGTTTTCTGTCATAAAAGTTTATTCATGCCTTGGCTATTCTTAGTGTAAACAAGCAGAGCATAATTTCCTTAATGAGTTGACTAAATGCGCATGAGTGATTTTAAAATATGGGGTGTGTGGAAGGTGAACACATGGATGCGTATGGATTCAATGCAAGTGTGCTTATGAATTAAATAAATGAGTAATGAAGTACTACTGATGTTTTAAACTGCCTTAGTTTTTTTCGTGCCATCTTCTCACCATCACTTCTACACTGTCTGCAATGCCATTCCCATGCCATTTTCATAGTTTCACTCCCATGCCATCTCTGTAGTGTTGTTTCCATGTCATAGCCATAGCATCACTTCATTGCCATTCCTGTAAGGTCACTTTCATGCGATCTCCGTAGTATTACTTCGGTGCGCTGTCTCTGATATCAGTCCCATGCTCGCTTGCTCGCTCTCGCTCTCTCTCTCTCTCTCTCTCTCTCTCTCTCTCTCTCTCTCTCTCTCTCTGTAGTATGCCATCGGTGCAGCATCACTTCCAAGTCATCTCTGTAGTATCACTCCCATGCCATCTCTGTAGTTTCATTCCCATGCCATTTTTGTGACATCACTTGCATGCCATCTCGGTAATATCGCTTCCATGCCATCTCTGTAGTATCACTTCCACGCCCTCTCTGTAACATCACTTCCATGCCATCTCTGTGACATCACTTCCATACCATCACTTCCATGCTGTCTCTGTAACATCACTTCCATGGCCTCTCTGTGACATCACTTCCATGCCATCACTTCCATGCCGTCTCTGTGACATCACTTCCATGCCATCACTTCCATGCCCTCTCTGTGACATCACTTCCATGCCATCACTTCCATGCCCTCTCTGTGACATCACTTCCATACCATCACTTCCATGGCCTCTCTATAACATCATTTCCATACCATCACTTCCACACGCCCTCTCTGTGACATCACTTCCATACCATCACTTCCATGCCCTCTCTGTAATATATCACTTCCATACCATCACTTCCATGGCCTCTGTAACATCACTCCTATGCCATCTCTGTAACCGTCACTTCCATACCCTCTCTGTGACATCACTTCCATACCATCACTCCTATGCCATCTCTGTAACTGTCACTCCTATGCCATCTCTGTAATCATCACTTCCGCATCACTTGAGTGTCAGTTCCATGCCATATGCGTTGTATCACTTCCAGGGGATCTCTGTAACACTGATTCCCTGCTGTCTGTGTGACACTGCTTCCACGTCATCTCTGTAACACTGATTCCCTGCTGTCTTTGTGGCATCGCTTTTAACCTATCGCTGTAGGATCTCTCCCCATGCCGTCTCTGGAGCATGAATAATTTGCCACGTTTGTCGCATCACTTCGCATTTTTTGTTAAAGCCTCACATCACTTTTGTGTCTCTTTGTAACATCATCTTTATGCTGTTCCAACAACTGCAACATGTCTTCCATGCCCACTCTGTTGCATCAGTTTAATGTTATGGCCACAAGATCACTTCCATGCAAAAAGTGTGGACCATAACTTAACATGCCATCTATGTAGCATCACTTTCACGTCAGCTCCGTAGCATCAATTTCATGCTGTTGCTGTGGGATCACTTTGTGCCATTTGTGTAAGATAAGTGTGCTTTTGAATTAGATAAACAAGTAATGAAGTACTGCTGGCTTTTTAAACTGCATCATATCTTTTTCATGCCATTCTGTAGCATTAATTTCATGCTGTCTGCAGGGTCACTTTTCATGCCATTTGTGTAGCATCAGTGTTGTGTATCATCATCTGTGTAATATTTTGGTCCATGCCATCTCTATAGCGTAACTTTGTTACTTCCACACAATGTGTCATTAACCCTTTCACCGCCAGACATTCTATTTTGCAAAAATCCCCATCGCCAGCCATTTTTTCCAAAAGCTCTTATTGTATACCACCGTATGTGAAAGGCGGATATCTCTGGAACTAAACAACCAATTCTCATGCTATTTTTTGTAAAATGGAGGAGACACACTGTACCTTTTATTATATCATAACATTTTAGTAATGGTAAGTCAACAACAGTTTCAATTTTTTTAGTGATTTCAAGTGCAAAAAAAAATGCAAGATAAAAAAAAGAATGTTATGTTTCTTCTAAGCGTAAAAAATAAAGAAAGAATGCCAACAAACTCTAACAAGGGAGGAAAAATACTCCACTCACAACTGAAGACCCAGAAAGTATGGTATTTCCAACAGAAAAGTGCATGAAACAGCCACAAATACAAACTACTCCAATAGCAGGGACACACACACACACACACACACACACACACACATTCTTATGCCTAACTGGTACACATGTAAGAAAGAAAAAGGGAACACACACACACACACATACACACACACACACGTCCCTTTCACTCTCAACAGTAATGTATATATATATTTTTTTTTATGAACACAAAGTCATTCATGTGCCTGTTGGTCTCTGAACCCTTGCCATTCAGTTGATCTATATAATCAGCTGTACACCCACTCGAAACACGTCTGTGCTACTCGCCTCTCACGTGTCAGTTGGCCACGCCCCCTTCAACCTTGACCAGCAAGAGTCGGGCCCACAGCGTGTGTGTGAAGTTTGTTGCCTAAAGTCAGTTCGTTCCCTCACATACAGAGTTAGTGAACAGTCAGTCAGTGCTGGCTGGCTCAACGCGAAAACACTGGGGCACACGCGGTAGGGTAGTAAGTGGGTGTCTTATCAGCCTCTCATAACAATTTGGCCACGGTCCAACGCTTCACGTTGGAATAATTCGGTCAAGCCCTCACTATCGTTCTTTACTCATGACTGTCTGGGTCTTCTTCATCTGTATTAGGAACAACCGACCGTCTACTCAATATTCCCAGCACTTGATCTGTGGTGAATGTACGGCAAGGTCGAGTACGTAAAGTACATGGTGGTGACGTCATAGTGAATGGAAAAAAAACAATCGGAATAAAGTCAATAAAACACTGAACTGAATAGTGTTCTGACAAAGCAATTGGCTGTGAGCATGGGCCAGACCATCCCCCAACTATGACGTTTATTGCAGTTTTTTTATCTCATGAACTAGGATCGTGAGAGTATCGGGAGTTAGGTTGCCCTACTTTGTCGCCAAAAGGCGCCTTTGGCGCTCTGCCAAGTCGTCGCCAAAAGGCGCCTATGGTGGTGAAAGGTTAATGCAACACTGTTTTTGCAGGATCACTTTCATGTTGTTTGTGTAGCATCAGTTTTATGCCATCTGCTTGCTTAGAAACTTTCGTGACATCTGTAGTATATATTTTTTTTTTCTTCCACACCATCACCATAGCATTAATTTCGTGCTGTCTCTTTAGCATCAGTTGCGTGCCATCTGAACCTTGTCACATGCAGGCTTAGTATCACTTCTTGCATGCTTGCTCATTAGCATCACCTACTTGTGTCTGTTTTTAATATAACCGCCATCACACTTACTCCGTGCCGTCTCCTTAGTATCATTTCTTTGACACTCACAACAGAACACACCTTCACAGATGCATCCTGTCCTTTCCCATGTCACTGGCTTATCAAACTTGAAACCTTTTCCAGTTTTGAAGTGGATTTCAAGGGAGATTAATCTGTACATTGCAACCAACCCCATCCGTAAAGGCTTGGGTTTAAGAGAGCAACTGGGCTGATTGGCCCATGATTATATATTCTTACGACCTTTACCTTAAAAGCTTTGTTTGAAATTTTGACATGAATGAACAAAATATACCCAGTTCCCTAGCCTGGCTTCCCCCATCCCCCCCCCCTTCACCCCCCTCCCCTCCCTCAAATGTCTAGTGAGGCATGCCAGCTGACTGGCCTTAGGGGGATTTCCTAATTTTTTTTTCTTCAGGGAGTCCTAGGTTGGTTGGTCGATTTTTGGTTTGTTTGCTTCGTTTACTTCTTTCTTTTTAGATTAAATTTGAAGAAGGAACAGCATTTGATGTCTGTGAAAAAATATTTGTGAATTCTCATTAGTTGAAACAGCTCTTTCTGCCCTTCACTGGACCCTGTGGTCTGGTGGACATGAACGCCTGTGACTGCCTGTATGTGACCAGGGATCAGGTGTCAATCCTGGTTCAAATCAGGCACATTTAAGCCTTATTCTACTCCAGAATAATATGTAGAGGGAAAGTATGTATTTAAGCTGTTTCCGTTTTGCATTGTACTACTTTCAGCAAGTGAATTTTGAATGACTTGAGGAGTATTTTCTCAGTTGTTTATTTTTCTTCCAAGACCCTGAGCCAGCGGAATAATGTGTTGACGTGAGGCAAGTTTTATATGTAATCATAGTGGACAATCTAAACAAATAACTCAAAGTATGAAATAATGTGTTGATCCTATTCATCAAGGAGCCAAGTGTCTCTGGATAATTTAAACAAAATGAGAGTTTAAGTACTCCAAAGTGATTTTTAAAATGTTTTTGACTGTTGTTTTCAATAGGTCAAGGTTATAGAACAACTTAAAACTAAGAGAATTATGTAAAATTTATAGCTGTAGCTTAATTAGGAGCGAAGTTATGTTTTTTTTAATATTTAATTTTTTTTACGACAGTCGGAATTCCCCTTAAGGGCCATGTTTGGAGGCCTGTAACTCGACCATTTAGCAAGTGACATGTCTGAAGCTATGGGTGATTGATGTCAGCTACTTGTAATATATACTGAATTTTTTTTCAGACCTGAAGCTCTTACAGAGTCCGACTACCACACTCCTAAAAATGCCAAAATCTTCATTTTGACTTTTTTCCCTTCCATATCGGCAACCAAAACAAGTTATAAAATGACACATCCCTGCTTTCAATTGACATACAAGCATGTAACTTATATCAAAATGATCAGGATTACAAGATCTATCCAATAAGAAGACATTTAAGCATGTCAGCACAATTGTACACCCCCATCCCACCTTCACCCCACCCCACCCCCCACCTTTTACCTAACTTCTTGTGTGCCATATAAACATTACATATACAAATTAAATCTTTCTGCTTGGCATGATGATTTTATGAAGACATATGGTTGACATTTGTATCAAAAGTAATGCTCAGAAGATTAAAAAGCAAGAAACTTGCCTATCCCCCCCCCCCCCCCCCCCCCCATCCCCTCCCCCCCCCACCCCCTTTCCTCCATTCCTCCCTAATTCTTCAGTGCCTGTGCTTTCCATAAATTAGTGAAACTTATATGTATGATTTGCCAAGAATATATAATGAATAAAGAATATATAATGAATATAACAATGTCATTACAAAATAAATACACTCATCCCTTTAGTTTTTACCCTGCCCCACACCCCCTTACCAGCAGGAACTGAATTGACAAACTTAAAGGTTTACTTAATTGTAGTTGAAAACCAGCCGCCGTGGCGAAGTGGTTAGCATCGCGGACTCCCGGCTGGGAGGTCGTGGGTTCGAATCCCATCAGAGTCATGTGGGTTTTTCTGCCCCGACGGCTCCAACCCAGAGTTGAGTTTGCTGCGGACTCAGTTGGGAAGCCTGGGACCACACAGTCGAGTTTCATCCACTTAATGAATGCGTTTCTGAGAGTGTTGCTCAAATTTCCTGACCAACACTGCAGGTGCCTGTATCTCTCGGGCCTGGTTGACGCCAGGATATATTATGAAAGGAAGTGTAGAGTACAGACCTGTCATGTAGTCTCAGACCGAAATGGAAATGGTTATAGAACAACTTAAAACTAAGAAAATTATGTAAAATTTATAGCTGTAGCTTAATTAGGAGCGAAGTTATGATTTTTTAAATATTTTATTTTTTTTTACGACAGTCAGAATTCCCCATAAGGGCCATGTTTGGAGGCCTGTAACTCGGCCATTTGGCAAGTGACATGTCTGAAACTATGGGTGACTGATGTCAACTACTTGTAATATACACTGAATTTTTTTCAGACCTGAGGCTCTTGCAGAGAGTCCGACTACCACACTCCTAAAAATGCCAAAATCTTCATTTTGACTTTTTTTCCTTCCATATCGGCAACCAAAACAGTTATAAAATGACACATCCCTGCTTTCAATTGACATACAAGCATGTAACTTATATCAAAATGATCAGGATTACAAGATCTATCCAATAAGAAGACATTCAAGCATGTCAGCACAATTGTACACCCCCATACCACCTTCACCCACCCCCCCCCCACCCTTTTACCTAACTTCTTGTGTGCCATGTAAACATTACGTATACAAATTAAATATCTCTGCTTGGCATGATCTTATGAAAACATATGATTGACATTTGTACCAAAAAAGTAATGCTCAGAAGATTAAAAAGCAAGAAACTTGCCCCCCCCCCCCCCCCCCCCCCCCCCCCCCCCCCCTCCTCGCTCCTCTCCCACCCCCCTTTCCTCCCCTCCACCCTAATTCTCCAGTGCCTATGCTTTCCATATATTAGTGAAACTTATATATATGATTGCCAAGAAATACTGAATATAACAATGCCATTACAAAATAAATACACTCATCCCTTGAGTTTTTTTACCCTGGCCCCATACCCCCTTGCCAGCAGGAACTGAATGGACAAACTTAACGGTTTACTTAATGTAGTTGAAAGCCTGAAGAATTGCTCCTCTTTCTAATTGGCATACATTTTTAGAATTGATAAATATCCGGACGAGCACAGTGTAGAAAAACCAAAGGAAGGGATAGGAGTGAGATGTGCATATGCTGGCCAAGGCTTGCAGCTAATCGGTAAACAGCACCAACTTTCAACACACGCTGACACACAATCACCATCAAAAGTACAAAAGACAGTGTATGGAAATGAAAGATGAATAACAGATTTTGTCTGATGTATTTTCATTTTTTGATTAATTTTCAAACATTTGGAGAAAATAACAGTCAAATGTGGGTTAACAGCCCACTGGCTCTTTCTTAGTCATGGAGAGAAAGTTTGTGTAGAACTGGCCATTGTTACAGTGTATGTTGACCAGAACAATGCCTGTTGTAGCAGACACTAACTGCACAGTTTGGAGCACCTGAAGTAATAAATAAATTGAGTTAGGGTTGTGTCATTAATTGATAAATCATGATGATAGCTAATCCATTCCATTCAGTCACACACACACACACACACACACACACACACACACACACACACACACACACACACACACACACACACACACATAACATACATTATCACCATAACCGCCAATGACAATGGAGTGCATAAGACAAGTGTTTTAGAATCTCAGCTTGATTTATTTGATAAAGGAAATACAGGCACAAAATTAATATTCTGTACAAAGCTTAAATAAATGTTTAAGAACTGCCCAAAAACGTGGACAAAACGAATCACAAGACAAAAAACACATGATTCGTTTGTCGACGTTTTTTTTGCAGTTCACAAACGTTTTTTTTTTTTAAAGATTTGTTTAGATTTCCGCCTGCAGTCATCTCACTTTGCAACTAGATCTAATATTCTATACATTTTCCTACTGGAACTGTGTTAGTTTCAGCTGTTCATTCGACATTGGGCCTCAAAAAGCGTCGTTGGGCACGGTCACGTGACCTAATAAAATTTGATATTTAAGTCGAAGGAAAAATCTGGTTAAAAAAAAAAATCAACAGAAAATAAGCCTTGAAGTCATACAAGCTACACCTGTAACATATCCATGGAATCTAAGTAGCAGTTTTAATTTTAATTTGGTGTAAAATACAAAACACATACTCCTCTCATCAGCACGACCCCACCATTACTCCGGTCTGATGTTTCGGTCGTCAAACAAAAACAAAGTAATCTTCAAAATATATGACAGTAATATAGTTAAAATCGTGATGTAAAACTGACGGAAAAGGTTGCAATTTACCATTCAAAATAGCCGGAACGGCGTGGTTTGAAGACGACTCGTCGATATTCGATAGATTCCGTTTAATATTTACGGGTCGCATGCCGTCTTGTACTTAGCGCCATTTCAATTTCATGTCGACGTCGAAGCTGCACCACGGCTTGTTTCATAGCTTTGCGCTCCGCGGCATTTGAACGGACAAACTTCAAATTTTTTTTACTCAAATATAGTTTAAACCCTGAAGATTTGCGTGAGTGTAAAAGTATAAATGTCGCTCTTGTTTTTTATTCTCGAAATTTTACATGAAACATTTAAAACGGTTTTTCACTCTGAATTTTCCGTTGAATGCCTACACTTCGCACACGAGACGTTACGGGGATGACTCTTCTTCCTGTTTAGCATGCTATTTTTAGAACTACTAACGGTGCCACCGAGCGCATAGCAGACGACGAAAGGCAGTGATCGGAGCGAGACGCGCGCATGGCGGCCGACGCTGGCGGCTACTCCGTAACAGCGCAAACTTTCAACACACGCTTACACACACTCACCACCAAAAATATAAAAGACAATGTATGGAAATGAAAGATAAAAATAACGGGTTTTGTCAGGCGTACTTTTATTTCTTGATTTATTAATAAATATTTGTAGAAAATCACAGTCCTGCTCTCATGGTGACCTCAATTTCGGTGTCCTCTCCACGTATGTGGCCTTGGTTTGGTTCCGTCGGGGTCACCGGTATCGGTGAGTCCATGGGGGCTGTCGTTGGACGGACGTGGTGGCGCCCTCCGGAGGGAGAGCTCACTCACGCCGGCTCCGCGACTAAGCAATTATTGTCGTCAGTAGGGGGCTTAGTAGGTGGTGTCCTGCGTATGTTAGATCAGAACAGGCACCACTGAACACCACCGAAGTGACTCGGCAGCAGTGCAGTGTCTCCTCCGGTGGGTTGCCTCTTGACGGCTTGACATTGACTGCTCCCTGTGGATTGCCGGTGCCATGGCTTTGGCGGGACCAGCCGGGCTGTGGCTGTGGACGGGATGTCGGAATGAGCGGCGTGGGTACACTGCCTCTGAGGTGGCGCAGAGGTTGGGACAGCAAAAAAAAAAATTAAAAAAAAAAATAAATAAATAAATTAAAAAAAAAAAAAATTGTAGTTGAAAGTCTGAAGAATTGCTCCTCTTTCTAATTGGCATGCATTTTCAGAATTGATAAAAATATCCTGACAAGCACAGTGTAGAAAACCAAAGGAAGGGTTAGGAGTGAGATGAGCATATGCTGGCCAAGGCTCGCAGCTAATCAGTAAACAGCGCCAACTTTCAACACACGCTGACACACAATCACCATCAAAAGTACAAAAGACAGTGTATGGAAATGAAAGCTGAATAGCAGATTTTGTCTGATGCATTTTCATTTTGTGATTAATTTTCAAACACAGTAAACAAGTGGGGTAGTCTTTGCTCCCATAAGGAAACCCTAACACAGAGTAACTTTTATTCAAGACTGGCACAGCCTTTTAAACTTGAATAAAGTCAGACAAATACAAAGACGAACAATCTAATAGTGGGGAAAAACAAGCGCAGGCCAACAACTAAATTGTCTTCATAGTAATGACTTGGCAGAACTTTGAAGTTAAGAAGGAGGAGGGGGGGGGGGGGGGGGGGGGGGGGGGGGGCAGGGGGTTGAAGATGTAGAAACTGGGAACATGAAATTAAGAAAATATGAAAACTCTTCACTGGCTGCATAGGGGAACCATCGCAATCTCTTTTAAAGGCAGATATATTTGTATTGCCTGCTCCGAGGCCTTTCGTCCGCTGGGTCGGAAACTCACAATTTCATGTTCCCAGTTTCTACATCTTCAGTTTCTACGCCCCACCCCCCCCCCCCCCCCCCCCCCCCCCCCCCCCCCCCCCCCCCCTCCTCCTTCTTAACTTCAAAGTTCTGCCAAGTCATTACTATGAAGACAATTTAGTTGTTGGCCTGCGCTTGTTTTTTTTCCCTCACTATTAGATTGTTCGTCTTTGTATTTGTCTGACTTTATTCAAGTTTAAAAGGCTGTGCCAGTCTTGAATAAAAGTTACTCTGTGTTAGGTTTCCTTATGGGAGCAAAGACTACCCCACTTGTTACTGTGTATTCCAATTTAATTTTCAAACATTTGGAGAAAATAACAGTCATGTGGGTTAACAGCCCACTACCTCTTTCTTAGTCATGGAGAGAAAGTTTGTGTAGAACTGGCCACTGTTACAGTGTATGTTGACCAGAACAAGGCCCGTTGTAGCAGACACTAACCACACAGTTGGAGCACCTGAAAAAAAAGTAATGAATAAATTGAGTTAGGGTTGTCATTAATTAAAATCATGATGATAGCTAATCCATTCCATTCAGTCACACACACACACACACACACACACACACACACATAGAACACACACACACACACACACACACACACACACACACACACATAACGTACATATCACCATAACTGCCAATGATAATGGAGTGCATGAGACAAGTGTTTTAGAATCGCTGCTTGATTTATTTAATAAAGGAAATACAGGCACAAAATTAATATTCTGTACAAAGCTTAAATAAATGTTAACGAACCGCCCAAAAAATGTGGACAAAATGAATCACAAGACAAACACATGTATTTTGTCTTGTGATTTGTTTGTCGACTTTTTTTTTTTTTTTTTTGCGGTTCACAAACATTTATTTAAGATTTGATTAGATTTCCGCCTGCAGTCGTCTCACTTTGCAGCTAGATCTAATATTCTGTACGTTTTCCTACTGCAACTGTGCTAGTTTCAACTGTTCATTCGATGTTGGGCCTCAAAAGCGTCGTTGGGCATGGTCACGTGACCAATTAAATTTGATATTTAAGTCGAACAGAAAGAGATCTGGTTGGTTAAAAAAAAAAATGTCAGAAAATAAATCTTGAAGTCATACAAACTACACCTGTAACATATCCATAAAATCTAAGCAGGAGTTTTAATTTAGTGTAAAATACTAAACACATACTCCTCTCATCAGCACGACCCCCATCATTACCCCAGTCTGATGTTTCGGTCATCAAACAAAAACAAGGTAATCTTCAAAATATATGACAATAATATAGTTAAATCGTGATGTGAAAACTGCCGGAAAAGGTTGCAACTTACCATTCAAAATAGCTGGAACTGCGTGGTTTGAAGACGACTCATCGATATTTGATAGATTCCGTTGAGTATTTACGGCTCGCATGCCGTCTTGTACTTTGCGCCATTTCAATTTTCGAGTCGACGTCGAAGTTGCACCACGGCTTGTTTCGTAGCTTTGTGCTCCACAGCATTTGAACAGACAAACTTAAAAATTTTTACTCAACTGTAGTTTAAGCCCTGAAGATTTGCGTGAGTGTAAAAGTGTAAATGTCGCTCTCGGTTTTATTCTGGAAATTTTACATGAAACATTTTTAAAACAGTTTTTCACTCTGACTCTGAATTTTCCGTTGAATGCCTACACTTCGCACTCGAAACGTTGCAGGGATGGCTCTTCTTCCTGTTTAGCATATTATTTTTAGAACTACTAACGGTGCCACCGAGCGCATAGCAGATGACCAAAAAGTGCAGTGATCGGAGAGAGACGCATGCATGGCGGCCGACACACTTGCGGCTACTCCGTAACAGCGCAAACTTTCAACACAGGCTTACACACACTCCACCAAAAAAATACAAAAGACAATGTATGGAAATTAAAGATAAATAACGGGTTTTGTCAGGCATACTTTTATTTCTTGATTTATTAATAAACATTTGTAGAAAATCACAGTTGAATGTGGGCCAACAGCACACTGCCCTCTTAGTCATAGAAAGAAGGTTTGGAGTACCTATTTAAAGTGTTGCAGAAAAATTTTATTTCTGAAGCTGGTTGCCCCTTTCCATGGGCTGATCAACAGTTAGTTTGAGTAAAGCAGCTGCGATCTTCTGACTGAACAGGCAGAATTTACAAGTTAGAGTAAAGCAGCCCCGATCTTCCACATGAACAGGCAGAACTTACAAGTTTGAGTAAAGCAGCCCCGATCTTCCAACTGAATGGGCAGAATTTACAAGGCTGGGAAATTTACACGGCCAGATGCTATGTCAGGGCTGAAAGGGTTAAATGTAAAGGATGCAGTAGCAAGGGCTGAAAGGGTTAAATGTAAAGGATGCAGTAGCAAGGGCTGAAAGGGTCAAATTAAATGTAAGGAGGATGCAGTAGCAGAAAGCTACAATTTTTGTAAGTGTAGAAGAAAAGGAAAAACCTGGTTTGGAATATGGCATTTGTTTTCATAACCCCACTGACCCATTTTTAGGCTCCTCCTGCCCCCCAGATTGACTTCTTTCTATAATTTCCAATCCCTAGTCCATCATCAACATTAAGTTGGAGCATCTCTTCATCAAAAAAACGATTTCTGGTCTGTTCTTCACTAATTTTTTTAACAATGTTACTTTGCCAGGCATGCCAGTTGTCTACTACTTTCCAAGAAATTTTCGATGATCCACATTTGTAGAAGAAACATTACTGACTTTTTTTTTTTTGTCAGGGCGCTCGTTAGGACACATTCAACACCCTCTGTCCTTTATTATATCCTCCTGTCTGTGTCTATAACACCCCCCACCCATTCATCAGTTTTCAGAGAGGAACATCAAGGAGGTTTGACTGATCACATATGCCCTTGGCTGTGCTGGAAGATCTATTGTCAGGCTAAAGACAGAATTTCTTGCCAGTTCCCGAGCTGTTGTACACCAGTTTACTGATTCAAAAGAAAATGTCTTCATCCACTTTTCATAGATGTCCTCATTCATGAGCTTTTTTGTTTGTTTGTTGGGGGTGGGGGTAGGAATCTTGTCCTGGAAATCCTTTGAAAGAGTTTCAAGTTATGTTGTTGAGATTCTAGTAGAAGGATATAAAAAAATTTATGTAAATCAATTCAACAAAAAAAAAGAAGGAATTTGGTCTCTGCAGATATAATTAGGAGAGCAGAAAGAAAATGGGGAAAATACAGAATAGATAATTTTGTTTGTAAACAGTACCCTCTTCTAATCCTAGCCTTCTGCTCATATCCCTCCATCTTTCCAGCCTGTCAGCCTTGGTAATAAGTTTAGGGCAGCAGAATGTAAAGGGCAGAGTTGTTAAGGGATAGCTCCACTCTTGATACTAGGAGGGTTTTTACATTTTTGTTCTGGTTTTGTTTTCCTTAGGCAAGCTGTTATCTAAGGAAAGGAACTTCCCACTTTTTTGGTTGTTCACTTGCACTGTTAAAATACAGGTATAAGGGTAAAAGAATTCCTTTGCCACAGGAGATTTAACTATCTCAGGTTATGTGGGGTTGGAACGCATTCACAGCAGTGTTGGTAAAGATTTTAAGAAAGTGCCATTAGGGTAACAGTGTTTCTTCACTTTGATGTCCGTCTTACCCCAGTGCCTCACCAGAAGTTCCATTTTGATAGGGATATTGCGTTTTTGTGAAGCACCCTTGATGATGATTTTTCTTGCAGACATTAAAGGCCCCCCCCTCCTACTGCCCCGTTCCCCAGCCCCTCTTCCCAGAACTCATTCGCTTTTCTCTCTCTCTCTCTCTCTCTCTCTCTCTCTCTCTCTCTCTCTCTCTGATTATACGTTTTAGTTGCCAGTCTATGCCAGTGATTTCATTTTGTTTTTTGATTTTTGTCTCCTGTTCTACAACAACTGCTTTATATTGATTTTGCATGTCACCACTACCACTATTTAAAGCACTTGTAGTGAAGATCAGAAAGTAAGAAAACTCACTAATAAATGAAGAGTAAACAGTGAATGAGGTACCCTGGACCTATCTTGAATGTATGTATATGGGTCTGTAGGAAGCTAGATTTCTGGCTGTCTTCTCCTAACGGTTCCAAGACCAGTCTGCCAGAAGATTTTTTTTTCTTGCATGGTCAAAGGACCACAGCATTCACACTAAGTCTCACAGTAGTCACAGTTTTGTTTATCAGTTTCTAATATTTTGACTCATCATGATCATGAATAAATGATCAAAACTATCCGGAGTTGTCATATGAACTTCATGTATTCAGAGCGTTTGGTGGTGTGTTTTCTTGGCCTTCCCGTTTTTTTCTTGAAACCTGATAAAGCAGCGGACAATTGGGATGAATGGAAACGCCGAATACATTTCTGTGGGTTGTTTGAAAGGAAGAGATTGAAGTAGCTACGGGACATATGACTAAATGGAAAAAGTCTCATGTTCAATACTTATTACTCATCTAGAAAAAAAGCCATTTGAGATTACATGGATATTACTTGGAACAGGTTTTGAGTCTTTTCTGGGTTTTGTTTTTTTTTTAATGTTTATTTACTATGCGGCTATTAGCATGTACTGCTACTAGCAGTCATGCCTTGATCATTTTCACCACTGAACTTCTTTTTAAATGCCTACCTGCGTAGTGCTGACTGAAGAGCTGCCAGTTGGCTGGCACTTAGTCATCTCCCATGTCATCCAGTCAATATCTTTCACTTGATTTCCTTACTTCCTTAATTCTTTCCATTTCTCATGCAGGGTGCATGCTATGTGTAACGTGTCATCCATACCAACGGCCAAACTGGCCTCTTCCGAAAGGTGGTGATAGGATGATACGTATGTGCAAGATATTATGCTTGTCTTTGCACACGGAACCTCAGTTTATAGTTTCATTCAAAGGACTATATGGGAAATGGAGTCAGAATCAATGGTAACTCTGAGGGAAGATCCCCAGGTACCAAAACGGTCTGGCAGAGATTTCAACCTGCAACCCAGGATCACCAAGAGTCCGGCGCTCTACCACTGAGTTATTCCGGCGTTCTACCACTGATGACAATATTGCTTAGGCATAGAGGCAGCATGAGGGAGTGGCCACTTCTTTGCAGAAAGACTGCCACCATGTCCGTGCAGCGGCAGTGTGCCCCTATGCTTTGTGATATTGAAGACTTCAACATGACTTCACCACAGACACAGACATCCAAATCAATCACCTTAAGAGCAGGACATGTATGAGCATGGAATTTGACACCTTTGTTATGGTCAGTGTGGTCGAGGTTGTCATGAAAATGCTGCTAAGTTCCATTCTGGTCTTGCGCCACGTGACAGGGAGGTATTCATGCTTCTTTACATAATGTCTCCTGGCATCAGCCAGGCCCGAGAAATACAAACGTCTGTAGAACTGATCAGAAAATGTTGAACAACTCCTTTAGAGAGACGTTAAGCTTCAATGTTTTGATTCCAGTCTTCCCATTTTAGGCCACAGCACTCACAACAAGTGAGGATGAGTTGATAGAAAGTCACCAAAATTGTGAAATTTCTGCTGAGATTTGCTGTCAGTCAGTGCCATTACCGCTGGTATGATGTAAAACAGTTCTAAGAATTATACATTGTGTACTTGTGCAAATATACAGCTTTGATGCTCTCAGTAGCCAAAACCTTGGATTGAAATCTGCCATCAGAATCAAATAAACATGTTGTCTGGTAGGATCCACGTTGTTTTGGTCAAATCCCGTCCAAATCCCTCTCTTCAAAAGAGTTTGCCTTTGGCCATGTGACCAGTTTTGGGTGCTGACATAAGCACTAGTTGTACCTTCTGCTGTGTCTGTTTGCTCTCATGTGCTCATTTGGTTTTTTTAACTTCAGTCGTTCATTGCCCAAACTTTTGGGCACCATATGTTGTTGGTCTCTGGAGCCTGTGCTTTTTTTTTTTTCAAAGGAATAACGCCTTGCCATGCCTCGTGGGTTTCCAGTAACCCATCGTTGCAGTATGTCATGGGACTCCAATGATGTGTACTTTTTCTGAAGGTATACAGCCATGCTGTGGTGTTGTCGTTTGTTTTTACACCTGTGTTTGGTGACAAAACCAAATAAATCTTAAGTGTAATTAATGGTGAACCACCAAGAAAAATTTGTCTTGTGATTCGTTTGTCTATGTTTTCTTAGCGGTTCGCTATTAATTAATACATTAAAGATTTGTTTAGATTTCTTTCTGCAGTCACCTCACTTGGCACTAAAATCAATAACTTTTGGAATATATACAGGGCCATGTTTTATGGACAAAGACATGAAATTTTGTGAAGATACCTTAAAGACTTACTCGGGTATGAAAAAATTATTTTTTGTAGCATTTAAATGTGTTGGAAGGGGGAATTGGTGTGTGTGTGTGTGTACTTCGTTTTATTAATCGGAGTTCAACAAAGTAAGAGGATTTTTTTGGTGCACCCAGTGTGACCTAACCTTGTCACCTTATGAAAGAAGTTTAGCCACCATATTGTGAATTGATTGTGTTCTTCCTTCAGTTTTAAAGATGTCAACAGTTTAGTTGTCGTGATTTTTTGTTTGTTTTTCATTTTCAAGACGCAGTTTTTTTTTTCAAGGTGTGAGAAATTTTCTCAGTGTGAATTTTGACAGCCCCTAAAAAGGCCCTGTGAGGTTGGTTGGCCTGTAATGTTTAAAACCAGAAAATGCCGGGAAAAGGAATCCACCTTGTGCTGCTGATAGTTACTACAAGTCACTCCGGAGAACGCAGAGTTCTGTCAACCTCAAGCGCACGCTGGATTCGGGTTGCAATTTGAACAATTCTAAATCTTAAAAAGTATGAAGATATTAAGATATCCAATAAGCTGTGTGTGTGTGTGTGTGTGTGTGTGTGTGTGTGCGCGTGCGCGTGCGCGCATGCACACGTGTTCCATTGAAATCCATGCACTATTTACGAATATGTTTAATGTCAAGAAGTGTCCTGCCTTGAAATGCTAAAGAAAGAGTTAAAATTCCTAATTCCATCCTTCGAAGTGGATCCACACCAGAAATGAACTGGTTCATACTTTGGCACATTCCACCTTCTTACAATGTTTCAACAACATAGGTTCAAAAGATTTGTCTAATCTGGATGACAAACCTTCAAAGCAATGACAGACATTGGTTGAAACATCTCCTAGTCAGTAGTGTCCAGGTCTATTTGGTGATGAAAGAGTGAAAGCATTTGTGTGTGTGTGTGTGTGTGTGTGGGGGGGGGGGGGGGGGGGGGGGGGGGGGGGGGGGGGAGGCGACTTTCTTTGGCAATGAGAGAAAGTGAATTTCAAAGGCAATGAAATTTGAAAGGTGAATACTTCCACTCTATGGACCATAGAAAGTGCATAAGTGTTATCTGTTAACTGGTCATGCCTATTTGCAAATTATTCCACTTCCTTCCCTTTGTTTTAAACATTACATTTGTAGTTCACGCCGATATTGATTATATGATGTCTGGTCCCTTGGCCTTCAGTGTTGCCTTTTCAAAATGAGATGGTCATATGTGATGTTGTTACCTGTTGAAATCTTGTTACTGCGTAGATCTGCATGTTTGCAATATATGCAAGGTAAATGCATCTTAGTAACATACATATGTTCATTACTTCACTGAAATGCCAGTGATCAAAGTCCATGTCAGTAACTTTCATTTTCTCGTTTCATCTGATTTCTTCCACAAGTGTTACATTTTTGAAATTGTGCTCTTATCTTAGTTGTATGGGTTCTGTTAATTATGTTTCCATGTTCTAGAATTTAGTAGTTCTCATGTTTCGTGTTAAGAAAGATGTAAATTTGATTGATTTTGTTTTTCTTTGATTTTGCTGGAAAGTATTGTTTTGTGCATTTTGTATGTCTTTCTTGTGACGTTTGATGACTTTTTAAACAATTCAAATGTGTCTTCTTAAAGAAATACTACTTTACTCCTTCATATGTATGTTTGCTTTTATTTTTGGTTTGTATGGTGTTTTATGACCTGTTAACATGAATATGTTAGAGTTTACGTTGGGTTGAAAGAAAAAAAAAAAGTGTGCGGGTTTTGTTAATTAGAAATATGAATGCTGTGTCCTCATATAACATTACTAGCAAAAAGAAAAAGAATACCTTTGCTGAGTTGTGGAAAACTCTTGTCCCTCTATTATGGCTATTTGTATTTTACTATTGATATTTTGTGTGTAGAGTCTTGAAGCATTCCCCACTCTGTTGGGAGTGTTCTGATAATGTTTGCTATTTCTCCAACATTATCATCTCATTCATCATAGTGTGTGAGTATTTGATAGCAGATATCTATAACTGTATGTTAAGTTTTAAAAGTGAACATATTCAAATTATTCTGTGTTTTTTGAAGCTCTGTGAAAATGAGTGTTGGGGAGAGAGTGTGGGTGTGTGTGTGTGGGGGGGGGGGGGGGGGGGGGGGGCAAACAATGTAAACCAAGAAACCCCAAGTGAAAAATCTGATTGTGTATATGTGACAGGGAATTTTTTTGATTGGGATTTCATTTGACAGTAAATCCAAGACCGTTTTAGGGAATTTCTATAAGTATTGATTCAGTCAGTAAGATTATGAAATCCCTGGAGTAATAAAGATCATTGGAGCATGAATTGTATGCAGAATAAATACCAGTTAGTGCATGTTACCGTCAATAGTGTCAGAAAAAGATGGCAGAGAAAGACAGAAGACATTTTCTTTCTGATGTCTATCCCATATGGACTACACCTATCTTGTTTGTAGCAGAGATCAAGATGAGTTAATGTAGAAAGAAGCTAAACCTGAGTTTGTTAAAACATGTTGATGAGAACCGATAAATGAAAATGTTAAAAAAAAGAAGGGGGAAAAAAAGGGCAAAGAGAAGCTGATATACTATAGTACAGACTGAATAGTAAGTCAGGAAATCACTGAAACAAATCAGGAATTTCATCGAATATCAGCAATTTCACTGGAATGTATCTTGTTTTTCGAAATCGAAGTTTCATTTCAGAAATGGTACTTATAAAAAAAAACCGTGCTGAGGATGTCCTTGAGCAGAAAGTACTGTCCATGACACAATCGCACTTCTTTGCTGCTTCTGTTTCAACTTACTGTTCACTGTAAGTGACAGGCAGTTTAGGCACTGCTTAGTATCAGTTACAGTCCATAATTGCTGTGTAGTTGATAGCAGTTAAAAAGGTAGCAAAAGCAAATCTGAATAAACATCCATAAGCAAATCTGAATTAAATATCTATATTCAACTCAGAATTATCTTTTTGCCTAGTTCAGAGTCACTTTAGTCCGTTTCTATAAAATGGAGCACAAAATGTCAAGGATTAAATTTTTTAGTACAGACAATTTTTTTGGTTTCCCAGTAAAGTCCTACGATTCATTTATATAAACTGCTGGGGTTGGGTCAAATCAGTATCTTGTGTGGGTGACTTGGGGGGAAAAAATCGTCCAAATTATTTTGTGTGCCTTCATACTTTTCTTCGTCCAGTCCATGCTTTCCAAAGCCAGGACATGTCGACATAAACCTGGAATCTAATTTCAAGCTGCACACCGCGCAGATGTCCTGATTCTATGCCCACATCTATTAAAAATTACTGGCAAAAGGAGAGATGCATACACACACATACACACACTTTTTATATCATTTGGAATTCTGCAGTAAACAGGGTAAACGGTTGTTAGCCTTAAACCATTAAAGCAGAAGAGGCAGTGAACAGGGTTTAGTTTTGTTGTTGCTGTTGTTGTTAATGTAGTTGCTTATTCATCTTGACTGTGCACATAATTATAGTGGATGATGCTGTGGTACTGCAAATATTACCATCTCATTTGTGCGAGCATCAGCAAGGAACAGTTCTGTGAAATGGCAGTTTCAGTGGCATGCAGATGGGAAAGCCACGTCATATGATAAGCTTCCATTTCTGTCTGGAGTGAGTGTTCAGTACGTGTGAGTGTTCAGTACGTGTCTTCTCATATGACAGCCCTGATGGAGAATCAAAAGTTCAGGTCTGTGTCACTCTCTGAAGGTGTTACATACGGTCTTCTTGTGTGTTTCAATCCAAGTTGTTCTCATGATTGTAAGACATGTCCTTGTAAAGTCAGATCTCTTTCTCTCTCTCTCTTGATTTTTTTCTTTAAATGTACTGGTTCCAATTAAA
Source organism: Conus betulinus (assembly GCA_016801955.1). Classification (NCBI taxonomy): domain Eukaryota; kingdom Metazoa; phylum Mollusca; class Gastropoda; order Neogastropoda; family Conidae; genus Conus; species Conus betulinus. The sequence goes on from JADBJO010003759.1 coordinate 460,749, forward strand.
TGTATTTTGAGACAAAGTATTTGTGGGGTGACAATATGAGTCTGTTTTGAGTGTGTGGAATGATGAGATTTCATATCCAGTACAATATTTATTTTCTACGGTAAAAGAAGATGCTTGGTTCTCCATCCAGTAGAGTAGGTGGACAAAAGTGAGAGATAGAATGGGAAATACTGTTCCATGCAAACAAATGAGGCATCATGTATTTCCCCAGAAGGAGAGCCATGGCCTCCCTAAAGTACATGTTCCATTATTAAGATCTCTAAGGAAGGTGCAAATGAAGCTCTCAGGATAATGGGATTCACCCTGCAAGAAAGAGGCAAGTGAGAAGTCAACATCAGCAACTTCATGGTCACACCCAACAACACCCATGGCCACACCCAACAACACCCATGGCCACACCCAACAACACCCAGAGCTGTGTCAAAAAGTCCCTGAACACAAAATGACAACCTACAAAGCTGTGGATCACTCTCACCTTGTGTATGCCTCTAGTGTACAGAACCAAAGGAGCTAGAGAAACGTTTAGTGCATTGAGGCTGAAAAGCGCAGGTGAACTTTTTCATAGGTCACTGTCGTTCAACATCGAACATGCCTATGACAAACAACAATAAAGTGGCCCACACTGGAAGCAAGAACTGACACCAGCTGGACCGCTGTTTTCAGAATTTAAAATGTACTGCAGCATTTCAAGAGTGAAAACCTCCCAATCATTGATGCTGTAAAATCTTACCAGATGAAGGCGAGGGTGTGGGCAACAGTACTGCAGGATCGTTTACCGCATAGACCAGCAAAACTTCCTAGGCATCATCAGACACTTGAACATGCTCGGCACAAAAAGTGACCAGACCCCCATTTGCCAGAGCCTTCTTTTGGAAGGTTCTGACAGAACTATAAACCACAAAGTAACTCTGTCACTTTTTTTTTTTAAAAAAACACTGCTGCCAGGAGTTGTGAGCGGGGCTGAGTCAATATCATGGTAGGGCCTCAAATTAGTCCCTGATTAGGCCCTCCCCCCCCCCCCCCCCTCTCTCTCTCTCTCTCTCTCTCTCTCTCCCCTCGTCGCAACAGTAAACATCAGACATGTCCACAGTCACTGCTTGAAAGACGCCACCATTGGTCTTATCCATTTCTTTGATCTCTCACATGCTGGATTCATACATCACATCACCATAAAGTCTTCAGCTGTCATTAAGGTTAGCACCACTGGATGAAAACATGTCCTCCATGAAGTTTGTGGGAAAATTTGGGAATGAACTACAAATATGGCATGACAATTGACAGCCATTCCCATCAACTAAACTCTCTCTCTCTCTCTCTCTCTCTCACACACACACACACACACACACACACAGACCATAGGCTTATCA